>JAYEVE010000480.1:0-58878 GCA_036346375.1 Guadua angustifolia
CGGCGATGATTTTACCGACGACAAGCGTCCGGGTGTCGGTAGGCCCCGGATGGCATCTGTGTCGTCGGGTTTTATGCTGGCCATCGACATAGGTTGGTTGTGTCGTCGACTCGGTGTCGTGGGACTTGTGTCGTCGGTAGACCGACGACACATCTCTGTGTCGGCGGTTTTGGCATTTGTGTCGTCGGGAAAAGCCGACGACATTGATGTCGTTTCCTGTAGTGATTGAAAATGATTTTTTTAGAATATGATACAAACATAAGTGAAATTCAAATATTTTTATATATCTGGGTTGCTAGTAGCATGAGGATTGCAATAAAATTGGTTTCATCAAAATCTAAGTTTGTTTGTAGAATTTTTATGTGAAGCTTATATGTGGGCTCTTTTTTAAATTTGAATTTCAAATTCTTCTGGATCACTTTTTCAAAATATTTTTCTATATTATAGAAGTATTTGATTTTATATGAATTTATAATTTTATTTCATTTCATTTGGATTAAAAATGAGAAAGATATTCACAATTGAAGTATTTCGGTTTAGCAAATTCCAGAGAAAAATGGAAATACGCTTTCAGTACATTGAAAGCGCCTTTCCTTTTCATCGTTTATTTTAAAAACGCAGCTGACAGGTGGGGCCTGCGGGTCAGTGAGAGAGTGAAACAACTGTGTGGGGAAGAGTATGACAAGGGGGTCCCGCGGCTCAGCGACATAGACCAGAGGTGGCGGTCGTCTCGGCTGCCGGTGGCGGAAGGATGCCGAAGACGGGGAATTGGTGGCGCAGAAAGGACCAGGGGTTCCGTGCGCACCCAGGGAAGGTCTCAAGGCTACCGGTGGCGGCCGGAGTTGGCGCGCCACTGAGAAGAGGCAGCGGCAGGCATGGAGGTGACCCGCGACGGCGAGATAAGGTCGGACAAGTGGAATAGGTTCCAAATTAAGCTTTAGGGGCTTAATAACAATCCATTTTACCTGCTAACAGCTGGAGCGATTGATCGGGCTAGCATGCCACCGTGCGCCGTGCTTGGAGAAGATGAGCAGTAGGCGGTGGCGAGCTTCTGGTGAAGGATTCCAAAATCTTTTTGAGGGCCTTTGTTCGTTGAAGAATGAAGAGGCTACGGCTTAAAGTAATTGGGAAATGATTGAGTGCATTGGCTCAATTTTGGTGTTAGCCGAGCTTCTAGGTTTATTGGCAATGGCAGAATGGGAGGAGAAATGAGGTGCTTCGGCTTGGGGAAACGAAGGAGGGGGAGAAGGGAAGTGAAACGCACGTCATTGTAAACTGGGAGTGGCCTTTTATAGCCGACGAGGGTGTAGATGAGCCCGCCCCAGGGGAGAATTCGGCGGGAAGGACTCGGCGTTGCTCTTGCGACTCGGCACAGGAGAGGAAATGGGTGCAGCAGAGCTAGGGCATGGCCGAGCAGTGCGAAACGCAGAGGCGGCGAAGTGTGGCAACAAGGTGGTGACTTAGCAATGGCCGGGCGGACGAGCTGCAGTGGAATGACGCTAGCCACATGTAACATCCCCAATTTCGGTCTTTTGCCTAAAGTTAATTTAATTAATTAATTTCAAATTTTGGTTTTTCCTCAGTGTTCTAATTAACCTGGCATCCATATCCTTCTGAAATTAAAATTCAATCCTTTACCGCCTGCAAATTTAAAATTCAAAATTCCGATCCTTATTCGAAATTTCACTCGAGTTTCAAAATGCTCCAAAAATCTCAAAATTCATAGAACTAGGTTCAAAATATTCCAAAATAATTTTGGGAATTTTTCCAAGAATTATAAAAGCCTTCTGGTATTTTATCTCTCGTGCTTTTCATCAATTCCATTATTTTCGTCCTGAAATAATCTAAATTCCAAAGTTCATCCAAAAATAGTGAAACCAATTTTATTGGGTTTCATTTTATTCTTTAAGATTTTTAGGATCTTTTCCGGTATTTTTAGATCTTACTATCTATTTTATCTCGCGCGCTTTAAAAATAGCACTGTTCATCTTCCCCATTTGTCCGGCACTGTTCGTGTTCTAGCTCTTTGCAAGCACAAACTTCAAACCTTCATATCTTTCAATATATTGCACCAAATCACGTGGGAGCTGAAGCATCGCGACGGCGTCGTAATGGAGATCAAATGCCATGACGTTACCTATCCTTAATCCGAGTGAAACGGCCGCAATTAATCGTTAATGATAATTTATTGCTTGGCCATTATCTCGGGCGTCTCTTCACCTCACCGGACGTGCGAGTACTTGAAATGTGCAAATTGACATTCTCTATTCTGTGCTCACCTTGCCCAGTTGATTCAGTGTCATCTCCCTTTCCAAAACTCGAGAAAACCCGACGTCCGACGTTCTCCAAAGACACCGACGAGCCATCTTTTGCTCCGGTGAGTTTTCGGGTAAACCAACCGCATCACTTTGTGCCTTTTGCTTCCGTGATCACAACCATTCAATCGAATTTGATTTTCGTTGTAGTTTGACCCCGTATTTCAAGTTTGTTCGTCGTCGGTCGTCGCTCCATTCGTCGTCAATTTCTCCCGTTTGGGTACGATTCAATTCAATTCCTTGTACCCTTAGACTCCCCTTGATGCTAGCTATCCCATGCTCACCTTAGTTTCGAGGAATATTGCGATTTTGGGTGTTTTTGGTCGTCATGCCACCCGGGTCGTTTTGGCGTCGCCGGTTTCACCTCGTTGCTGCCGCTCCGGCCCTTGCCGTCGTGGCCAGGCGCCTGCCGCCGCGCCAGCGCACCTTGTCTCGGCCCCATTGCCGCGCCCATGCCTCATGGGACATCGCGTCGCCGCGTCTAGCCACGCCTCCCACAAGATGCTTGCTGCGCTCTCTTGGCGTCATCGCCGGCTTGTTGTTCGCCACCGCCTCTGGCGGTCGCCCGCCTCCCCATCGCCGAGCCGCCTCCTTTTCCTCTCGGTCATGGCGCTGCTTGCTTTTTCCCTGGCATTCATCTGTACAGAGCAATGGAGAAGAAGGTAGAAGCCAATGACAAGTGGGACCCACATGGAAGAGACTCAAGAAAATCAGGAAAATGGAGAAAAAGAAAGATTCCAAAGGAATATTCCCTAATTTTCTATTTTCCAATCCGACAGAATTCAAACAATTGTTTCTCCTCCGTCGTAACTCCGAATTGAGTGATTCCAATTGCTAAATTCATCTAAATTCATCCTCTATTTGTCAGTATATTTATTATAATTTTTAGTTTCTATTTAATTTATTTTATTCTTTTCGTGCCTCGTTTTGCGCTTAGTCGAAGAAGCGGTCGTCGTCGCCGACGAAAGAGAAGACCTTCAGATCAGCGCATTGCAACTCATCGACGAAGGCAAGTCTCCTTGACGCACGTTGATCCCATGGCTTATAACTGTTTTATAAAATGTTTGCAAACATGCATGGCTATTTATATAAACTAATGATGTTAAAATATAGGATGTTAGTTATACCTATTTCGAAATGACATCCTTGCTGTTTGATTACCATGCCTTTGTAACCTTAAGATTTGATCATGAAATCATGTATCATGTGATTAACCTTGTTTAGTACGTTAGACTATGCTTAGGATTGATGTTGATTAAAAATGCCTATGGCGGGTTAAATTCTAAATGTTGTTGAAACTTGTTTTATGAAAATTGTAGCAAGGTGATTACTGCTGTGATTGTAAAATAAAAATAAAATAAAAATTATTTAGATTGGGGCGGAATGGTTTGCTCAAGCGAGTGTGGATGGAACACCGATTACGGTTTGTGAAAGCCGCCTAATCAATTTAAGGACCGACGCTTATGATTGTCCATTCTAAGCATTACCGTGCAACCACAAGTCTATAATAGGTACGACTGGTGAATAATTTGTAGAAACCTAACTTAGACTCTTGATTGGTAGAATGTGGGTGCCGGATGGAGGCAAGTCGTATTTCCCCACCAGCGCAAGAGGGGCTTCATCTTGGGTAGATGGAACCCTAACAATGGTGAAACCTCACGGTGAATCGGGTTAGGCGTATACATTGTAAAGGCCTTGTCATGATATCTCATGTAAGCACACCTAAGGAAGTGTGTTAATAGCTTGACATCAAGAGAATATCATGTCTTGTGGGTAAAGCTGTACACCTCTGCAGAGTTAAAACTATTCGAATAGCCATGCCTACGGTTAAAGGCAAAGCGAAGAATGCTTTCATACTGGTAGACTTGGTTTTGGTTTTTAAAATAACTGATGTTTTGGGATTCGGGAGTGGATAGAACTCTCGGATGTTTATTTGGCGGATTGAGCCAATCAGGTAGATGGAACCTGTTTTGATCATGACAGATAGAGTCATGAGTTGGTTTACCTTAATCTTTTAAACTGTGTGGATAGAGCCAATATACTAGTGATGGTGGATAGAACCTTCGCTAGAATAATAAATATATTCAATTGTTAAAATATTTGTTAAAATGTGCATTGTGAAAATATATTATTAAGTACAGTTTGATGAAACTTGGCTTTATGCAAAAGAACCCTATTAAGCCTTTACTTAGAAAGCCCTACATGTTGCATTTTCCTAAACTTGCGGAGTACGTTTGTACTCACATGCTATACAATTGTTGTCATCAGTAAACTACCAGGATGCAGTTGAAGATGAAGAATTCTATACCGAGGAGTTTGATTAAGGTCGCCAGGATAACTAAGCGCGTGTTCCTAGCCGTCGCCTGTGGTGTTATTTGGATTTTATTACTTGTTGTTTTATTTCCGCTGCTGTGAACTCTGGTACTTCATATTTATGCTATTACTTCGTTTTGTTCTGGTTATGATTATCACTGCTTCACTGTGTGTACTAGCAACTGATCTGGGACTAGTACAGAAATACACAGGAGATTTTGGATGATAAATCTGGGGTCTCACACCACAGGAGCCCGCGACAAGAGCTTGGCTCGGGGGCTTCGGCCAGGAGGAAGAAGACAAGGGCATTGAGGCTGGCGAGTGGGGCTGCACAAGAAAATGGCCCCACTTGACAGAGAAAGACAAGGGGCAGCGAAGCGATTTTAAGATTAGGCAGCAGGCTCAGCCAGATAGGGTTTAATGGATCTGTTTGCCGTCTCATTAAACATTTATGAAACTTTTTCTGTGGAATGAATGAGGGGTTTCATAGAAACTTTATAAATTTCAGAGAAAAATATTATTCACATAAATTCTAAAATTTCTAACAAGACATTACTCACGGTTGTCGATTTTTGTTTTTGAATTATCAGACAATATAAATCTTTTAAAAACTTTTTAAAACTTTTTATATGAGTTTTATTTTATGGTTTTAGCCTTAATAAAAAATTTATATTTAAATACTTTGTATTTAATTTATTAAAATTCTGACATTCGGTCACTAGATTTTTATTCTCTCTATTTTTGAATTTTTAAATATCATAAAATAATTTATTAATTTTTGAAATTTTATTATGGATTAATTTATTACTGGGGAAGATAAAATAAAATTTTCATATCGAGATAAGTCATTATTATTTTTATTAAATTCTGAAAATTGCACTGTTGCTAGTCAAGATTCATTAAATAGCTTTTAATTTGAGCATAAATGCTTGATATGACATTTTAAAATTTATAAATGAGTTACTGGTGTTTTCCTGTTGTTAGATAAAAATTTTATTTATTTTTTGTTGAAATCTTTTGCTCCTCTTTTTATCCATTATTTGAATTTATACTAAAAGGATATCTTAAGGACCAGAATTCAAGAAAATTTATGATTAAATAAAATTTAAAGGTAAATTTTATTTTCAACTCATTTTCATATTTTTATTGATTTGTAAATTTTAATTTTGCAGCTCATCCTTTTATTAAGGTTGGTATCAAGATGTTGGGATGAAAACTAATATTTTAATTTATTCTCTTATTTTTAATTGAAAATCTTATTCAATTTCATTTTAAAATTTTAAATTCTTATTTAAAATTTTTAGGATGTTACAAAAATCTACTATATAAGCAGAGGCTTGTACTCATTTGAAGCAACAAGAACAGATATAGTAAATTATTTCAACACAAAAGAGCTTGTGGCTGAGTTGGTTTGTGTGCTGTCCTGTGAATTGGAGGTGGTGAATTCAACTCTTCTCAGTGATGTTTTTTAGTTAAATTTGTTTTATTTTTCTGGGTCATCTAGCGTAAGTAATAAAATTAGCTTGTACAATAATTTTCTCTAAAGGTAGTATATAAAGAAACACTAAAGCATTTAATTGGACATTCAACACTAACTTCATCTTTGTAATTATTAGCAAAACAATAACTTTAACACTAACAATTGCACGCGCTAGCTCCAAGCCCCATTTTTAGCCGGCTATACACCTATTTTCCCATGCGATGCTGATTACTAAATAAGAGCCGGTTTACTTCTCCCTTCTCTTTTCTTACTCTTCCACATATGACAAATTTAATGTGTACATGCTAATAATAGTAAGCCGAGGTGGTCTTATTATACATATCCTAACGATAGCCATATGATGAAACAAAGGGATGACTGAGATTAAATGTGTCAACTTTTGCTTCGAACAAGAGTGTGAATGGAGGTTTTTCGAAACTCATTCTTTTTATTAGTATAGATATATAAATCACTGAAACCCCTTATTTCAATCACTAATTACAATAGATTAGTTTATAATATTGTGTAATGGTGTTCACAGTATGTACCGTATATATAGATATAGTATGAACTGTGAGATGTAGATTGTATGAAATGATTTTTGTCTGCTGGTAATTTATCATAAGTTTGGTATATAAAATATATTCATCAATTTTAAATATGAATAAACAAATTATTAAGATCATCCGTTAATTTTCAATTAGTGGTACCCCATCTATCCAATAGGTGCACACCGTCTTTCCATCATTACTTTATATTTCTACTACTTCTAATTTGCAGTTGGTGGCAGCGGTCCGTTCTACCTAACCCTCCCCCCGCGCGGTCGCCACCCGCCCGCGATGCAATCCTCTCCCGCAATCTACGCATCAATCATCCGCTAGCGTTGCATCCCCCATTCCCCCCACGAGCTGGTCGCTCAGATCTCCCTTCTCCCCTCCCCCTGCATCGATCGCTCCAGGCTGCGATCCCCTAGAGATCTCCCCCCTCCTATCCTTCCCTCTCGGCCATTCCACCCCATGGCCTCCTATCCCTCCCCTCCCATCACAGCCGCAGCACCACCACGCCTTGCTCCCGGCCTCCCCCTAGCCGCCGCCGCTGTGTTCTGGTCCTCCCACGACTTCTGCCCGCCCGCCATCACCACGTGTCGCTCCTCCCCCTCCGTCCGCCCGTCCGCCATCACCGCCCCTAACCCCCTCGCGCCCCACCGCCGCGCCCTCTCGCCTGTGAGTCTGGCTCACGAGCCCACCGCTTGTTAGGGTTCATCCGATTTCGTGAATTGGCCACGGCTGATTTGTGTCAGTGTATGTGTGCCTGCAGGTTGAGAAAGCGGACACAAGGACTCGACTCGGCGTCGACGTTTGGGAGTTTCAGCGAGGAGAGGGACGGGTGCCTCTCATGCTTCTCGAAGAGCCGGAGGCGGGGGAGGCCCGGGCTCTCGAGGTTTGCGCCCTGCGAGCTCCCGCACACCTTGGGGTTATTGGTACACAGCCAGTGGAGCGGTGCTAAGGTTCGTTTCATTCGTAATTCATCTGAATTGGTAGATTAGAGAAGGATTGCATGTGATAACTGCTGCAAAAAAGTGTTTGGTCCCTTACTTCCATTGCTGGGTTTTGTTCAGTTGCTTGTTTAATGGTACGAGTAACGCTTGGGGTATAGGATCAGTACAATAAATATGGACCGGTGCCATCGGTACAATTGTTTAATGCATGTGCTACTTGCATATTTTTTAAAAAAAAATAAAACAAAATTGTTCCCCGACATCTATAGAAGTCTATATGCCTATATGGGAGAAGTTGCATGTTTGTTTCTGAGTAGATGGCAAGCTAATTGTTTAACTTGTGGGAAGTCTTGTACAACAAGTCATTGCACAAGCAACATTCTGGAAAAGAGCAGTTGGATGCGGCTTTTTGAATATACAGCAAGCTAATTGTTGAATGAACATCACATTTTGAAGTTAGTGAGAGGCCTTGTACTGCAAATCATTGTATCAAGAAGCATTCTGCAAGGATAGTTTTCATTGTCTCGTGAGCATCTTGAGAGTGCACTGCAGTCATGTAATGTAGGAACCATTATTTTCGTGTTCGACTTCATCTGCTTGTTCTGATATGTTTATTCCTATTTATTGGTGTCGGTGTATTCTACACCGGGGTACTCTCTCCACCGCTGCCAGGTGGGACCGCGCACGCAAGATACAAAAAGAAGAAGGTCCTATGCAAAGGACTCAACATGTTGAAGAAAGGCTTGGCGGCCGATCAGGTCCCAGCCCCAGACGACCAGGACACGTGGCCGCCCGGCGGGCTGCTGGCCGACCAGGTCCTAGCCACGGGCGACCAGACCATGACCACGGAAGACCAGAACACGTGGCTGCCCGACGAGCAGTCGGGCGACCAGGCCACGTGGCTGCCCAACGAGCAGCCAACCCATTACCAACCGACCACGCAGACAGAGCTGAGAAGGCTTTCGCCCGAAGCATTCACCAGGATCACAATGTATCATAGCCATTAAATGTGCATAGGAGCCATTCAATGCGCATGGAAGCCATTCAATGCGCGGGGAGCTGTTGCAGTGCGTCTGAAGGCCATTAAATAGGCGTGGCTCCCTAACGCCGTGATGACCTGTCCCTCCAACTGAGCCAGCTTCACCAACTCCCGTTCCATCTACACCGCCCCGGGCAAGACGGGGTGACGCATGTACCCGGCGTTCGTCATGCAGCGTCCGAGCCCCTCCTCTTGGGCAGTCCGAAGACAGGCGGCGTCAAGCAACGGCATAGACAAAGAGGCTCCGAGGGATAGTAGCGACAGGACTAGACACAGTCAATGTAATTAATGTAAAACTACTCCCTCTGCTTGGTCGGTCATTCGATCAGTTCACAACGAAGAGCAAGCAGAATACTAGAGCAACACGAGCTTGAGCAGGACGTAGAGCTATTACCCGCATTGGGGGCCCGAACTTGGGTAAATCCTGTGTGTTCCTTGTGTGCTCTTGTGTGTTCTTGAGCTTTCTGTCCAACTCATCACATGAAAAGAGTAGAGAAGAGAGCCGAAAGTGACGCAGCTGCGAAGACCCCCTACCGAAACTCGATTATACACTCGAACCAATATTGTCTGGCACAAACACGCCGACAATTGGAAGTGCCAATGCTTTAGTTTTTTTACTAAAAAAAGAAATAAAAGGTTTACATAGCATTGTAGAGTATAATTTGATGTCATACTCCACAGCTTCCCTTTTTCATGCTAAAAAGGTTCTGTTGAATTCCATTTTGACTTGATTCTGCTGATTTTCAAGTCAGGCATAGTCATATATTACATGCTATTGGACCCGATGAACCACATGTTGCAAGTCCAACATGGTCTGAAACCACTCTTGACAAGCCTTATCTTGATCACGCAATTACAAAGGAGGAGCTTGAAGATTTCCTTAACACTCCACTTCCTTCCCATTTAAAGCTAATCCGGAGTCAATTGAAGAATGGCCTTCGGTATCTTATTTTACCAAACAAAGTTCCAGCAGACAGGTGAGGAAACTTCTTTTCACCTCATTCTATTAAACATCTTTTCATAATCTTCTTCTACTGTAACAAAAATATTTGCATGATTTGGCAACAAGGGCTGCACCGGCAGTGATGGCAAGACGAATCTGGAGGGCACCGGAACTATCACCTCAGCCCCCGTCAACGACAAGTAAAGGCTCGCAAGCCAGTAGTACTCCGCGAAGAGAGTGTCCTCGTCTAGGTCCAGCGGCAGTGACTGCAATGGCGTCATCACCATGAAATCCCTACCCTATCACGATCCTTGCTCCACACCCTGCCCTTGCTCCCACAAGGTGGCGGTGGACACAGAGGAGGGCCACCGCCGGCGCGAGGACAACCTGGTGGAGATCCGCAAGAGCTGCCGCGAGGAGAGCTGGCTAAAGAAGCACCGTGACGGCCTCCCGCCCTCCGCCGCCACTACTGTGGCACCGCAGATGGCCCACTCTTCCGCACTCCAGTAGAAGGTTTGCACCCCACTCACTCGTTCGCTCCCGCTCTTCTCCGATCTTATAAGTTTGCTAGGGTTTGTGGTTGGGGAGCCTCGATCTGATGTTTTTGAATATGTTTCTCTCTCTGCAAGTGTGCAATTGGAGGGCTTGCCGGCGATGGTGCAGGCGGTGCTCTCGGACGACACTTCCGGAAGCTGCTATCCATCGGTGAGATTTGATTTTTTATTAGTTTATTTGTTGCACTCGACGAAGTTTGGGGGTGATTTTGGACTAATAACTATGAGGGTTTGGCTAGCTTTAGATTTGCTTGCGGTGAATTGTGACATTTTCTTAGTCGTAGTTTTCCGGTGCCTCCCCTTCTCACCCCACTTCTTTCATGTGTTGTCACCGCCGATCGAATCATTGGTAATGCCAAGATCTTCTTGTTGTTTGTTGCAGTGGCGCTGAAGCCCGAGCTATTCGAGGGCTTGCGCTTCGATTTCACCAAAGGGCTCAACCAGTACTTCCCTTTGAGCCACAGGTACCCTACTCAATGGCCACTTCCTGGTTGTTTCTTTTCTTATAAATCGGTAGCAATCTGGATGTGTTGTTACAATTCTTGTGTGTCTTTGGACCAGTGTGTTCATGGGATCCATGGAGATCCCGTCACATGGGGCCGAGGTGATCAAGCTCCCCACCTCCAGTTATGATTTCGGAGCTAACTTTCTTGATCCCAAGGTTGTCTTCTTTTAGGAAGGCATTAGCCCCGTTCTGGTTCACTTCATATTGTTGATCTAAACATGGTCCCTCTATAGATGATGCTCATCGGGAGGGTCTCGCATGATGGAAGGGTAAATACGCGTGTCAAGTGTGATCTCATGGACAAATCGTTGCTTAAAGATAAATACCCAAGTGATTGATTTGGCATCAAGAGTCAGATATGAGCTGATATGAGATCAGTTTTACTTGATATAGAGCAGTATCATGCTGTTTAATTTCTTAACTTTCTTTTTTTTTGTTTTGGCAGTTGACAAGTGAGCCCCATTACTCCCAAGGCATGTTTAGTTTTGATTATATGGTCAGTCTCCCAAGGCATCTTTTTTTAATTATTTTATTTGGTGAGCAGCATCATGCCAATGGTAGATTGCTTTTACTGTTCAACTAGGAACTATGCTGTGATCTCGCGTTGTTCTCTGATGAAAAAATAGTTCATTTCTTATTTGCTATTATTGACAAATTGGATGTGTTGTGGTAGATATGACTATGAGATGAGATCCTATTTGTTTGGACTTGGAATCAGGCAAAGAAATGAGTCCTTTTCTTGAACCTGTTTGCTGCTGAGATTTTGTTTAGATCTTATGAGTTCTGTCTTCCTCAACTTTTATGCGGAATTTGGTCTATCAGATATGCCTTTTGAGTTACATGCTAATGGTCTTCTTAGGTTACTGATTTAACACATAACCTTTCAGGATGTTGCCACATAAGACAGCAGGAACCATGATATAGTTTGTACTAATATCCTTTTGAATGATTCATAATGAAAATGATGGCATCAAAGTATTGCTTATATTCTAATTACATGTAGTCTCTCTTTCATAATTGTTACCCGAAAACTTACAGATGCAAGAACATTATAAATAGTTGTTAGATGCTTAATGTTTAACATTATATGTGATAAAAATATGAGGTTTTACCCCCCCCTTCATTTGATGTATTTTTTATTTCTTATCAATTTATCAATTTGACAATGTGCATAATTATGTACCTTGGTTTTCTCATATATCCTTGGTTTCCAGTGCAAAGATTTTAGATCCCAATTTCAAATTGGGAATAATGCATTCTATGGAGGGAACTACATTCAGGTATGCTTTATAAATAATGTAACTATTGATGCCAACATTTGTACATAAAAGCCATCCAATAGTAGGAGCAATTTACTGCACCCTGATATCATGAAATTTTATCAACACAGGGGTGGTGCCTCGCTTCATTGAATTCCTTACACGTGAGGACTATCCCCAACTTCAGGTGTGAGAACAATCTCAGTGATCCAATCGCATTGATTTGATTTTTCTTGTAGCGTTGATCAATGATAAATTTTTGAAAAATTACCTTTTCCTTGGGATTTTTTGGGTGCAGTTTGAGGCTGCATGGGCACTTACTAACATTGCATCTGGCACATCAGAGAACACTAAGATTGTGGTTAAGTACGGTGCTGTGCCGATCTTTGTCAAGCTCCTCAGCTCCGCCAGCGAGGATGTCCACAAACAGGCATGATATCAATTTACGGAAGAATTTTTCTTTTCTTTGAGAGATTTGTACTGCAAGATATTTAGGTTAGTATGTTTACAGGCTGTATGGGCTCTGGGGAATGTTGCTGGTGACTCTCCAAAGTGCCGTGACCTGGTGCTTGGGAGCGGTGGGTTATTCCCATTGTTGCAGCAGCTCAATGAGCATGCCAAGCCGTCGATGCTCAGGAATGCCACATGGACACTCTCCAACTTCTGCCGTGGGAAGCCACAGCCGAACTTTGAGCAGGTTTGATTCTGGTCTGGTGTCTCATTTGTCATATCGACTATAAATGTTTGATACTTAGAATGATTTGGTTGATTTATGTGTGGTTGAGCAAGTCAAACCAGTGCTCTCTTAAATATGGTTTTAAACATTGATACGGTCTCCAAACTACATCTTTTATCACTAATTTTTATTAAATCTGTTTATAAAATCCAATAAAACTATATTATTATGAAAGCACTTTTGGGACAAGTCTACACATATGATTTTCATGGATCCAATTGAAATAATTTAAAATATATTGACAACCAAAGTTTTGAATGTTTAACTATACTTATGTTTAAAACGACAATTGTTTATGACTGAAGAGAGCACAAAATTATCCACTGAGTTAGGGACCCGAACCCTTAACCTCAACATGATAGCTGTCTCCCCTTATGACCTGCCCATTCTCAACTCCTCTCTCTCTCTCCGGCAACTCTTGTGAAACCATAGCCCTACCATCAGCAGGAGGGAGATTGGCGCCACTGACACTCTTTAAAATTCGTGATTCAGTTTATGACACCCTGGCCCACTGTCATACACTTAGATGGACCCGCGTGTCATAGACACATCACTAAAAATTAACGAATTGGATGTCACTGGACTAATTTTTCTATCAGCAGGAGGAGCACACACCAAAAAAAAATCTAAAGCGGAGCTATGTCAAACACCCTTAGAAGCTCGGTATTTCCCAAGCTGGGAGCTAAGAACAATTACCATCTTTCTTTTAGAGGAAGAACAATGACCTAGCCCAGCCCAGCCCAATGGAAGTAACTTTCGGGCCATCAATTTCGGCTCAATACAAATGTAGAGTTTTTGACGTGCCCAGGTTGACTTTTTTTTTCCTCGGTTTTACTGGTCTATCTTCTGAACATCACAGCAACTACTTCTGAACATCACAGCAACGTTCATGGTATATTTGGATTAATAACAAAATAAGCTTTCAGGATGTGCGCCATGTACATATCGTTCACCATTGCAATGCATCCTCGATACTCCCTCCGACCATAATACACGTCGGTTTGGATACCGTTATGGTCCATAAAACACAATTTTGACAACTAATTTCTATTATAACATATTTATAAAACCCAATAAAATTATGGTATTATGAAAGTATTTTTCAACATAAATCTACAAATATGATTTTCATGTATCCAATTTAAATATTGATAGTCAAAGTTTCAAAATTTTAACTATGGCTATATTTAAAACATTGTATATTTGTGACCGGAGGGTGTACCTATATTCAAAACCACATTTATTTGTGAGAGGGAGAATTATATCTATCTTATGCTGGGAAGAATCCTCGCGCATGCAAACGTGCCACCTCATGTTTTTTGCGAAAAAACCCTCTGGTAATTCTAAAATTGTGAACAAGTCCTTCCACTGATTATTTTTGCAAAACAACTCCGGAGTAAACTGACATTACAGATAGGCCCTTCGCCCTTTTTTTACCAGGATTTTTCTAGAAAGGTCCCCGTACTTTTGTATATTCGCAGACGGGTCCTCCACCGTTTTTTTACGATCCTGGATAGGTCCTTCGCCCTTTTTATAGAATTTTTCCAGAAAGGACCCCGTCGATCTGTATATTCTCAAACAGGTTCTCCATGTTTCTTCAATCGTAGATAGGTCCTCACACTTCCCTACTAGTTTTTTGCACAAAGAACCCGTGGTTACGTGCATTCACCGATGGCTCCTAGTCAGCTGATTTTTACAAAAACACCACCGAGAAAACTGAAATTTCCTTTTTTTTTAAAAAAAGAAGAGCTCGGCGCAGATTTCTTTCACACGGCGCGGCATCACGCGCAGTTCTGCTTAGTAGCTTTTAATAGCCGAACACACAAGAGAAGCAACTGCTTATTGATAGATATAGTTCACTGCTTCACTTTCAGGGGACAAGATATAAAGTACCATGCAATTTGTGACATTTACAAGGCCAAGATCAACAACTACCAGTGACCAGCTGCATGCTGCTCGACCTGATGTCGCTCATCAAGTTACCATAGCCGTGCCCATCACGGCCGGCCAATTTTCTGAATAAAATTTTGCCTGGAATGATTGACCTGTCCCTTGCTCTCTGCATCCCAAGAAGACGTACTCAGTATGACGGCACCATCCGACAAAGTTGACACGCTCTTCTCCCGACACCGAAACGAGCAGACGTACGTGCAGGAGAGCCTGCCATGGGCACACCATGATTTAACTTATGATACACACATAACACAACCATTCTGCACAACGTATATAAGCTCACCAAGATCGGTGACACGAACCATACCAAGTTACCAACAAACCCAATCCAATCCTCCATTAGCTCCTGCCAATCTCTTCTCGTCTTCAAATATATATATCTTGTTCTCTTTTGGATACACCGTCAGTCACTGTTCCCATGGCTCCTACCGGAGTGAGTGCATTGGTGCTGTTCCTGTTCATGTTCTCGACTGTTCTCTCCCCGGCGGAACGCAGGGAGGTGGTGGAGGCCGCGCGGGCGTCCCGCCTTCGGAGGAGGAGCGGCGGACCGGACGGCAAGGCGATCGACCAGCGGATTGGCTATTTCCTGATGGCTCTAGCCCTTCTTCTTACCTATCTTCTTCACTGAGAACACCACGGTTATTTATTTATTTTGCATCTGGATGGAGGAGAGGGCATCGTTTGGTTTCAGTTATGTGCTCTTGTAGACTAATTAATGTATTTTTTCTCACATGTTTGTTGTAAGAAAATTTATCGGATTAACAGTATGCATAGCCCTGTAGCATTGTCGTCAGAGCTCACGAAAATGGCTAGCTACAGATACAACAGTTGGACTAACACTGAGTGATACACAACACGATGTACCACAGATTTTCTGATCCCCATACTTGTTTACAATGAGCGTATGACAAGCGATTAGATACTGTCATGAAGTGATAATTAATTCACCATCTCGAAACAAAGAAGATTTTTGTACGTCCTGACAAGCGTGGCCAATGGGGAACTGTTTGTGTATATAGCCCTGTAACTTTCGATTTTTGCAAATCTAACTTCCGCGTGAAAAAAATTTGCACTACTACAGGATATACATCAGAATCGGTTCTTTTTTGTCATTACAGTCGGTTCTAGTGGCGATACAAAATCTTTAGATAGTGATAAGGAAGAGCTATCAAAGTCAGTTTTAGCATGATTGTGATAGAGCCTCATCATAATCAGTTCCATGATGATAGGGTCATCACAGTCGGTTCTTATGTGGAACCGATTCTGATAGCACTATCATCAGAATCGGTTCTTTTGTCGAACCGATTCTGATGACCTCAGAATCGGTTCCACAAAAGAACCGATTCTGATGATAGTGCCATCAGAATCGGTTCCACATAAGAACCGACTCTGATGACCTTATCATCACAATCGGTTCCACATGAAAACCGATTGTGATGACCCTCATAGGGGTGTGCCATTTTTTCATATTCTCTAAAATAGTACATATATATACCACATTCGTAGTACAGAACACAGAATGCACATATCACATTCATAGAACATAAACATTTTAATTACAACACATATATCACATTCGGTGACAATATACACTACTACAGAATAGGTCATCACTGCCGGCTCGTCCACGCCATTACTGCCGGTTATGGGAGCTGGCAGTGATTGGTCGGCAGTGATACTCGGGGTTATCACCGCCGGCTCAGGAATCGGCAGTGATAATAACTCTCTGCCAGTTTACACTAGAACCCAGCAGTGATACTCGACTATCTCTGCCGGTTTACACTAGAACCCGGTAGTGATATTCGACTATCTCTGCCGGTTCACACTAGAATCCGGCAGTGATATATGTATATCTCTGCCGGCTTATACGAAGAACCGACAGTGATATATGTATATCACTGCCGGTTTCTGGACGAATCGGCAGTGACAACCGAATTCTGAAAAAAAATTGTAGATGTACTTCATAGATTACTCTACCTATATATAAAATTGTAGGTTCAAATTCAATACATATCAGGACTTACAAAAAAAGAGAAAATTCATCGTGAACGAATCCAGCGATCTGCTCTTGAATTGCTAAAACTTCTGTTAGCAGTAACTTATTGGTTCTCATCTTGGAGCACTGTTATTGAAGAAAAGAGAAATTTAATTAATGATGATAGATGTTAAATGAAAGAAAAGTAGGCATGAATGTGTAATTATATACCATGGCTTCGTTATAGCCGACACTCTCCGTGACAATTGCATGTATATTTGTACATACGTAGTATGCACATAAATTATTTCCCTGGTCATGTCTCATGCATAGAAAGTCTTTTATTATTTGGAAAATTTTCCTGTAGGGACGATGCCGACCACCTTTCTTGCAATACCGTGTGAATGCCCTGTGAATAATTTTAAATAGTAATTAACCTTAAATACAATAGAATAAAATATTACTAGAGCAATAACGCAACGATCGAGTTTACCTGTTCATCATGTCCCAAAAATTTTGATACAGATTAAGTTCTTTTCTCACCGAGTCCAAGACAAAAATCCTACTAGCATCTAACTCGATGACAAGTAGGACTCAGTGATAACTAGACATATATGTTAACATAGCCTATTAGTCCCACACCGTGTCATGCAAAAATAGTAAAACAATATTAGAAGTAGGGTAATACGTACTGAAAGTTATAGGGTAAAACTATGGAGGTTTTGTTTTGCAGCTTCAAGAAAATATTAAATAAATAGTCTTCAACAAACTGTGGACTTTGCCGGATGATTTTCTCGTTGACAAGCCCCAGATCGAGAAATCCTAAATTGTCATTGTCATTTCTTCTACATATCTGTATCTCCATTCTACATATATAAAAAAGAAGTTAGACATACAGTTGAACGGTACAAGAATATACAATAATATAAATAGAGACTTACAAAGTCCACAGTCTGAGTATTGTCGCGTCCAGAGCATCTTGCTGGTACAACATATACAATTCGCAGAACTCTACCCAGAACATGTTATCCCCATTGTGAAAATCCAATTCTTTGTATCTCATTGGGAACGCCACCATACCCTTTTCGCACTGCTGCACGTAATACTGATGGACGCGCCACAATTGTGTTGTTAGGTTCTCTAAATGAGCTGGTTCAACCAACGGTTGCCCCAAAAAGAACTTCCACCTTAGACCTAGCTCGTGATTACGAAGTTGTTCAGCAGCATCTTTTTCAGCTTGCCACATCAACGCCTCAGCACTAGCCATCTTCAAGTATTGCTTTCTGGAAATGCGCTCGTAGTCCGACATTTTCGAAGGTTCAAAAGCCCGCCCTGCCTCTTTGGCTTTTGCCATACTCAAGAAAAACTTCTGCGCATTAGCATCGACTTTTGTCTTCTCAGGTGATGGCACCTTTTGGAAGTGAGATGTTACGTAGGCCTTTATTTCCTTTTTTCGTTCTTCTTCAGTCATCTCGGCCGGTAATTTCTTCTGAGGCTATGCTGACTTCACAGATGACCGAGATTTGGTACAAGACGACGCGGACTTTCGAGATGGTGCTGATGTTCGATTCTTCTTATGTGCCGGCGGAGGAGTTGGACTTTTCCTGGCTGGTGCCGGCGAAGGAGTTGGATTTTTTCTGGATGGTGCCGGCGGAGGAGTTGCACTTTTCCTAACTGGTGCCGGCGGAGTAGTTGCACTTTTCCTAGGCGACAGGTCTGTGTGTGGAGAGTGCGGCTCATCATCATCGTCGTCGTTGTCGGCCTCATCGCCCGAGCCAAACATAATCAAGCTCTTGCTCCACGCGAGGAAGCCAAGCACGTTTTCTCCAAGTTTGTTTTTTCCGTCCTCGCCAGGAATCTCTACCTCCATTTCGCGATATTATCGGACTACACTGTCTACTTCGACCCTGGCGAATCCCAGCGGTATTGGGCGGCAGTGCAGAACCTGCGAGGAGTCACATGGCCAAGCCCTGCCATCAGCCACCTTGATGGTAATGCCATGTGCGGACAAATGCGGCTTGCATGGTGTCGGTTACGTGATGTCATCCATCGAAAATGGAGTCCATGCTCTCCGGAATCCTCGTGGACGCCGCAATGCTCCTCTGAACACCGTGGATCGAGGTTCCGAGGGTCGTCATCGAGTGGCGATGCGTGAGCCGAGAGCTTCGCATTGCTTGCTCCACACTTTATCCAGCTCCGCTCTCTGTACCGCTAACACTTTTGCCACAGCATCTTGTATTTGACGGTCCAGTTGATCTTCTCTTATTCTTTTTGGCCTCTTGTACAACGATGCGTCAGCTGGGAAGCCTTCTTTCCATGGCACCAAACCAACTCCTCGGGTGCGCCCAGGATGCTCCTTGTTACCCAGAGCAACAGTCAGCTCATCATTCTCCCTTCGTAGCCTGAAAAAGCCTTGAGAAGACTGGACGTGAGCATCTGATATTTTCCGCGACACTTCCTGGGCTCTATCGCTCTTGAAGCTCAAGCTGCCATCTTCCGAGACAGAAGCCCACCTCCCAAGCAACCAGTGCTTCGATCGTTCACTCAACTCGGCCGTCGTAGGAATGACGCCCCTGCGGGTTAGCTCTTCTTCGTACCTATCCCATGCAGGTATTTTCTTCACGTAGCCACCAGTGCCTAGTGTGTGAGGGTACATATTCTTATCCGCGTTAGTTTTGTTCTTCTAACTCACTATCTGGGCTTCTTCAGAATTCTTGTACGCCACAAAGTCCTCCCAAAATTCCCTTATCTTTGGATACATGTTAAAATTTGGCGTTTGATTCTTCTTCACATAGTTCTTATTCAGCATCGTCTTCCAATTCTTCCACGATGTGCACATGATACTTAGTGCACGCTTTTGCAACCAAGTCGGACCCTTGGGGAACTGAATACTTCTTTTAGCTTGTCCCATAGCAAGTCGTTCAGGTCATCGGGAATCACCCACTGATCACCTCGGCGGCCGGTCCATAATCTATAGCTGATGGGCACATTATCCCTAGCAAGTACTCTGCAGGCTGTCTCCAGTCTGGCCCTAACGCCGACGCTGGTATAGCGAGTTCCCGATCGCCGAGAGCTCGACTATATTGTGAACACCCTTAGGCATCTTGCTCGGACCACGACTGCTGCGCGCCTTTGTTCATCGACGTTTGAGCCTGCAATTGATCTTGTTATTAGTCGTCTCGACCCTACAATATTTTGGAAATCACAATGTACTAATACTTTACCTCGCCCATGTTAGTGGCGTCAGCTTGGTCCATGGCAGTGGGGTCAGTTTAGTCCATGGTAGTGGGGCCAGGTTGCTCCATATCAATATCTCAGACGTTCGGGTAGTCCTTGGGCTACCTTCCTACTTCGTCTATATTCGAGGGCGAACTCCTCTCGCACTTGTCCACGATTCGAGGCCATTCCTAGCAATCAGAAATGTTATTGGGTTAATTATACTGCATTCATTTATAGTTGCTACATGACATCAAACTTATGAATTCAAACGATGGTAATTTTGTTAGAGTTGAGAGAAAATCAAGTGATGTTGTGACCTCATGCTACAAACATGTGCACATGTAACTTTAAAATGATACTTATACATTAGAAAAAATTCACATGATACATATACATCTCAAAATGAAAAAATAATATGAAAAAATTCATATATTCTTTAGAATATATTTGCTTAATAAAAAATAATGAATCATTCTTATTCCACACTAAAATGATTTTCAAAAAATAAGCCCCTGCAAGTTCAAGAAGCATGGCTGCTAGGAGAGCGTCCGGTACACTGAGAGGCGGTGCCACGAGGTGACGTGCTTGCTTGAAATGTAATGATTTTTGTGTGTTTGTTCGTGCATGAAACTCAATATCAACAAGTAGAAAAATTCATGAAGAATAGGCGAGCATAGTGATACAAGGGGAAAGTTACAATAATTATAAATGCACGTTCAGGTTTGTTCAAGAGTTGTCCATAGCAAATTAAAGATGATGATACTCCATTAGGTACAGTTGAATTTTGATACTAATAAGCAATGCAGTTGAGTTTTTTAACTCAATACTGTGAAGCATTAACAAAAAATATCAGGTTTGTATTTTAACATAAACATGCAGTTTTTACAGTGAAGCATTAACATTGCCAATCAAGCATGCAGTTTTTCGAATACCAAAGATGTAGATTGCCCATGTAAAAAAGAACAGTGTGTCACAAATTAGTTGTCACAAATTGTCTATTGCAGTCCCAAATCCTCACTGAACACTATACCCACATGCTAGGTCCCCAAGCCAAACGAATTGACTGGCCCCTTAGCATTCATCTGCACATTCACATCTGCACATGCACATCTACACATTCACAATCACATTCACATCTGCACATGCACATGCACATTCACACATCGCAAGAGTAGTACCAAGGCGACGGCAGGGACATCAAGCAACATTCAACATTCGGGCCTCTGTCATAAGTTCGCAAGAGGTGTACCATGGCGGGGAGACGCGGGGAGGTCGACGCGACGGTGGGGAGACGGTGGGGAGACAACGTGGAGGTGAAGGCAACGGTGGGGAGGCAACGGCAACGTGCTCGAGGCGAGGCGACGGGCCGGCCTGAGTCGAGGCGACGCTGGCGGTCCGAGGCGAAGCGAGGCGACGGCGGCCCGAGTCGAGGTAGCGGCGGGAAGCTCTGACGCGAGCCAACGGCGGTGGTCCGAGGTGCGGTGGCGGCAGGGAGCTCCGAGGCGACGGCGCTTTAAAAGTGAGAGGAGGGCGCGGGCTAGGGTTAGGGTAACTAAAAGGAGAGCGCGGTGTTTGAATATTTATAGGGGTGGACTATCACTGCCGGTTCTACACAACAACCGGCACTGATAGTATATCACTGCTAGTCAATAATTACAACCGGCAGTGATAGTGGAATATTACTACTGGTCCATATGTACAACCGGCAGTGATAGTGGAATATTACTGCCGGTCCATATGTACAACCGGCAGTGATAGTGGAATATCACTGTCGGTCCATATGTAGAACCGGCAGAGATAACGCTCAGTACGCTTTCATTTTGGCGGAAGCGTATTTTGACGATTTATTGATTTTTCAATTCGGTTAAAAATTCAAACTAGAATATCTTTCGCATTTTTAATCCAAATAAAATGAAAAAATTTTTCTAAATTCATATAAAATCAATATCTTTCAGAATATGTAAAAACATTTTGATGTTATGTTATAGGAAAATATTTAAATACAGGATTAAAAGAAAATTAGGAAAGAAGATCACTATATATAAAAATGTTGTAAATAATTATTTCATGAAACTAATTTTTCTATAATCTTGGTACTACTTGCAATCCAAATATATGAAATTTTTTGAAAATTCAATTTGCCTTGAGCCTTTTCTACTAAAAGATTGATACTAATGGAATATTATGCAAAGAAATGAATAAATCATTTAAAAGATTTTAAGAAAGGATTTATTAATTGTCACATTGAAGCAATATGGTATTAGCACTGCCGGTTCATAAAAGAAACTGGCAGTGATAATCCATATCACTGTCGGTTACATGAACAACCAGTAGTGATAAGCTCTCTGGCCAAATTCTATTAAATTTGATCCAAATTCTCTTAAAATTTTTGGAGGCATACTATAGGACATCTAATATTTTATTTAAATATTTCCCAAATTTTTATTAGGTTCTAAAATTATAAAAATCAGATTGCTAACTATTTTAATAGTTTTAATATTTCAAAAATCAAATAATGCTTGCAAATTGAACACAAATGCAATCAAATTCAAACAAATTCAAGTGCGATCAAAATCACAAAAATCCAAATGCAAAGGATATGCTAGTCTCCGACCAATTAAGTGAAACTTTCAATTTGATCAAAAGAAAGCATAACCTCAATTTCCATTATTTCATAAATTACATTAATTGTTACATATGAGAAAATAAGCATGTCGCTCATACAAAAGAAAGCATACATTTCATTACTACAACTAAGCTACGATTAGACCTTCGTTATGATCGCATGCATATGTACGTAACCGTCACTCTCTTCCATGGTACTTAGGTCAACGCCCTCTCCAAAAGGGGAAGCTCATCGAATTGGTTGTACTCTTTCTCGTCGACAACATTCTCAACTCCGACAATCCTTCTTTTTCCTTGAATAACCACGTGGCGCTCCTTGTTAGCCGGTCGATTACAAAAAGATTTATGTAATAGAATTAGCAAGTACGAATGGTTCTTCTCTCAGATCAAGCGAGTTTGAGGTCCACGGTAGTGATACCGTATTTGTCGATATTCACGCCACGGAAGTCTAACCCATTGGCACCGAAAGAGGGACCTTCAAAGGTCCATAGTCAAGCTCCCAAATCTTTTCTATGAATCCGTAGTAGGTTTGCCTATTTCCATTGCTGTCATAGGCATCTATACGGATACCGCTATTTTGATTGGTGCTCTTTTTATTTTGCGCTCTTGTATAAAATATAAAACCATTTATGTCGTATTCTTGGAATGTCCGAATTGTAGTTGACGGTCCCTGAGCCCACACTTTCAACTGAGTGCAGTCTGTCTCCGTACGCATCATGTGTCTACACAACCAATCGCCAAATTATCTCTATGTTTCTCATGAGCCAAACCTCCGACATACAGGTTTGTTTTGGATAGCATGTTCTTGTGCATGTTGACATACGGGCCACCACAACCGATTGTCCCAAAACTACTGAAATGTGCTTGTGTAAATGAAGCTAGATTGCTAGTACGCATTGATTTCTCGATAGTGTCCCTTTCCTGTAGCCTTCCTCATGCCGAGATATAGGCACACCAATCGGTTTGAGATCCATATAATCGACATAAAACTCAATAACCTCCTCGGTTCCCCGACCATCGGCAATGCAGACCTTCCTTCGATTTCGACATTTAACATATTTCTTTATAACCCCATGAATCTCTCGAAAGGGTACATCCGATGTAGAATTACGGGACCAAGAATCAGTATCTCTTTCACAATGTGAACAATGAGATGGACCATAATATCAAAAAGATGGAGAAAACACATTGCAAGCCCGCACGCAGTGTGGACCACGTCTTCCTGCAGCTTATCTAGTTTTAATGGATCGATGGCCTTCTGTGAAATCACGTTGAAGAATGAACACAACTTGATAATTGGGTCTCGGACTTCTCTGGCAAAACCCCCCTAATTGCAATTGGAAGTATCTGTGTCATCATCACGTGGCAATCGTGAGACTTCATACCAATTAACTTTAAGTCTTTCATTGAGACTAATCTCTTTATGTTAGCAGAGTAATCAGATGGAACTTTGACTCCGTGCAAGCATTCACAAACACTAATTTTCTCTTTCTTTCTCAAAGTGTAGCAGTGCATGGAAGGTACTTTTGCTCAGATCCATTTCTTCGTGATGCAGCTCCTTCCTCAATTTCATATCTTGAGGTCCATCCTTGCTTGAAGTGTATCTTCGCTTTGCGGTATGTCCAGTAAGATACCAAGCAAGCTATCACACACGTTCTTCTCTATGTGCATGACGTCGATTGCGTGTCGAACTTCTAGGTGCTACCAATAAGGTAGGATCCAAAATACTGATTTCTTTTTCCACAAAGGAGCCTTATCCCGGGAAGTCGGAATAGATGTACTGCCGGCTCCCTTTCCGTGAATAATTGTAAGATCCTTTATAGCGGAAAATATCTCATTTCCCAAATGTGATTCTTTGAGCTAAGGCAGTCTCCTTTGTCCCGTTAAAAGCTTATTATTGTGGTATGGGTGATCCTTGCGGAGGAACCTACGATGCCGCATGTAAGCCATTTTTCGGTAGTTCTTCAGTCACCGGCTAGCTGTATCATCCAAGCACTGGACGCATCCGTTGAATTCTTTTGTCGTATGGCCCGACAGGTTGCCAAGAGCAGGATAATCATTAATGGTTACAAACAATAATGCCCGTAGGATAAAGTTTTCTCTTTTATACTCATCCCATACCCGTACATCATCGTTCCATAATATTAGAAGATGTTAAACCAATGGTTTGAGGTACACATCGATATCATTGCTAGGTTGCTTGGGCCCTTAGATCAATAGTGACATCATAATGTATTTTCGCTTCATGCAAAGCCAAGGAGGAAGGTTGTAGATGCATAAAATCACCGGCCAAGTGCTGTGACGACTACTCATGTTGCCAAAAGGATTCATCCCATCTGTACTCAACCCGAACCTTATATTGCTCACATCATATGCAAAGTGCTTCTTATATTTTCTGTCGATGTTCCTCCATTGCACAGAATCAGCAGGGTGTCTGAGCATTCCATCCTTCTTACGCTCTTCGGCGTGCCATCGTAGCAATTGGGCATGCCTTTTGTTCGCAAACAATCGCTTTAGACGGGGATTATAGGAAATACCACACCACCTTACGGGGACACCTCTTCTTCTTCGCCTCACCCGACATCTTCGTTCTCGATATCGCTGTCGTTGTTCTTATACCACTTTGTTTTGCAAACAACACAGCATCCATGTCGTAAACTCATTGCGATACAATATGCAATCGTTTGGACATGCGTGTATTCTTTGTACTTCCAGTCCCAGCAGGCGGACAACTGCTTGGCACAGTGCGTAGTTGAAGGCAACACGTTACCCTCTGGAAGCAAGTCCCTAAGAGACATAACACCAAGTAAAGCTCTTATCGGACCAACCATTGCTTGCCTTCAACTGCAGTAATGAAAGCACGGTATGCAGCTTTCTGTACTCCTCCTTGCAACCCAGGTACAATGGCATTGTAGAGTCCTCTACCATACGCTGGAACTTTTGAAACTCCCTTTCAGTCGTGAAGTCCCCCTCCCCATCACACAGCATTTGATCTAGATCATCTTCGTCAATGTGTTGCCCTTCATGTACAATATCATCTTCATCAATGTGTTGCCCTTCATGTACAATATCATCTTCGCCGTGCTCGATCCAACAGGTATAGCCAGCCTTGAAACCCCTTCGAAGTAAGTGTGCACGTATCGACTCTATGTTACAAAACATCTTCTCATTTTTGCAATCAACGCATGGACAACACATATAGTCCGCTAGGTTTCTCGACTTGTGTGCCGCAGCCGCATTCAGAAAACAAGTCACACCATTAAAGAACTCTGGACCGCGATGGTCCGTGTCATACATCCACCTTCGGTCCATCTACAGTTAATTATATCAAACTACATTTCAGTATATGAACAAACGATATCAAAATAATTTATTCTTTACAGTAGTCATGCATTGCTAATTAATTAAAATGATAAACACATTATAAGCACCTAATCGCAAATAACAATATAATTGTAAATGATTAGTTTTACAAATACATCTAGCAATTTTTCCTATATATATTAAAATACATCATACCTTTTTCACTATTTAAATATCCATCTAGCATTTTTAATTATTTAGAAGATTTCTTCATTTCATTTTGTTATGTAGTGCTAGCTATTAAATTAAATTAATCTACAACAAATAAGCATATAATTGAATATAAGGATATATTTCTAAATAATTATGTATCTTCCAACTTTCATTATTGCAAAATCCATCTACCATTTTTCATTATTTAAATATTCAACTAGCAATTCTCACTATTTATAATTCATCTAGCAATTTTTACTATTTAAAATCCATATAACAAATTTTCATTAATTAAATTAATTACAATTATGCATAATTGTCCATCTAGCAATTTTCATTACTTAAACATCCACTACATCACTAAAATGGATATGAATTATAATTTATTCAATAATTTAGCTAGATCTTAAATTTGAGCACTTCCGACCTAAAATGTTCACATCGCATAATCAGCAATTATCAACATCTATAGCACTCTCAGAAAGTAAAATTTTACGACAAATATAACATAGATCAAGTCAAGAACCTCGAAAAATTTTAATACAATTTTTCAGCAGAACTTGTTAAGATAATAACTACCGAGCAAAACAGAGCTCCTCTTTGTTCTCGCTTTCGGAGAAGATGTCGACTCGATGAAAAATATGAAAAAAATACTAACACAAATTTTCGGCAGCACCTCACCAAGAAAAATACAACTGAGCAAAGAGCTCCTCTCTTCTGCTCGGCCAGGGAAAGGCGTCGGTCAGGTGGAGATTGCTATAGGCTCTGCGCAGAGCCGGCAGTGATAAGGTCATATTACGCGGGAAAATTGGGTTGCGCGGGAAAATACATATCACTACCGGTTAAATATACGAACCAGCAGTAATATATCACTACCGGTTTTGGGTATAAACCGGCGCAAGGATAGTCGATTATCACCGCCGTTGGTAATACAAACCGCAATGATACGTCGAACCTTCCAATCGCCGCACCAACCGTCGCTTGTTCGTTCCTCCGCGCGCCAACCATTGCACTTCACATTCCTCTCGCTAATTGTTGTTCTTCCCATTCTGCCTCTATATAATGCCCATTCCTTAATCTGAAGCACCACACCTCACAATCCACTACTGTTGCAAGAATGGCACCCCCCAAGAAGCGAGCATGTATTTAGCAAAGCCCCGATCCGTCGCTAGAGAAGGAGGAGAAGGAGGAGGAGGAGAAGGAGGAGGTGGAGGCAGAGGAGGAGGAAGAGGAGGCAAAGGAGGAGAAGGAGGAGGAGGGCGACGATGACGACAGCGACGGCGGCGAGGTCCTACGGCGTTGGAGCAAGACCAACTCCGCCACCGAATCGGATTCGGAGGAGAAGGAGGACGAGCACCGCCGCAACTCCGATCAGTCCTCAGGCGGCAGCTCTGGCGACGAGGAGGAGGAGGAGGAGGACGACGACGACGACTTTTGGATATAGGGTTTCACGCCATTTTGGGTTTCAAATGGTTAATAGCCGTTGGCCTGTTATAATTAGGACTAAATATGTAATAATGGACGATATACCTAATTATGTTTTGTAAATGTTTTGTGTTTTAATTAATACATATCCCGCAAATTACAAATTTTGTAAATGTTGTGTGCGAGATGAATTACAAATTTTTAATATGTTTTGTTTTTTAACTAATTATGCTTTCATATGTTCTGTGCGAGATAAATTACAATATTTCTTATGTTCTGTATCGAACTAATAATGGGGAACAATAATATCACTGCCGGTTCTATAGTAAAACCGGCAGTGAAAATGGTCTTATCACTGCCGGTTTATAGACGAACCGGTAATGATAAATCACTACCGGTTTTACATATAAACCGGCAGTGATATCTTCTTATCACTGCCGGTTCTATATTAAACTGGCAATGATATTGCCTCCATTCCTGCGGGAAATTTATACTATTCTTATCACTGCCGATTGAAGTTAGAACCGGCAGTAATAATATTATTACTGCCGGTTGAATTTAGAACCGGCAGTGATAATATTATCATTGCCGGCTCGGACCTACCCAGCAGTGATGGGGGGTCGCGGATGAGGCAGTCTGTAGTAGTGATACAACATAAACATGCTTAACAATCAGTACACATGCATCTCTCTCTCTATATATATCACATTGACATACATAATTAATATTGTTTACATATGGGCTAGTATGATGCTTCAGGATCTCTAAATCTACCGTCTTCCGATATAACTTCTAACTAGTACCACTAGCATAAGTGATCTCATATATAGTTGAGTGCTTAATTTGCTGTCTAAGCTTCTCTAGGGGAAATTGATCTTCTACAAAATAGAAATTAGTGCACTAATTTAAGTTTTAAAATTTGTATGTAAAAGGCTAAGTGTATTATTATACATGTACATATACCTTAAAGAAAAGATGTGAGCCGCCGACCACGATTAGCATGTACTGCATGACGTAGAAGCCACACAGGTCATCGCTGCCTTGTTGATGATACTGTGAAGAGAGAAAGAATTTAACACACGAAGATTAGATGTCAGAAAAAATTAATTGTATATATGCTAGGCACTTGTACCTTGAAGCGCTTATACTCCATCTTCTTGCCCTTTTCATCATCGTATGTCCCTCCTTTATCGACATAGGCCGAGAAACCCCTACATACATTGGAGAGATGCCATTCAGTCAAAAAAATGAACCTAGTTAAATTCAGAAAGTGTTAGGTTACAGTAATGTACTTGCTGCTCCAAAGGAGGCTTGATCGCATAGGCCATTGGTCTCTTCTTGATCAAGTAAAAAGTGTAGACCATGTTTTCACTCGGAACGAGGACGAGTAGAACCTAATGGTTGCTTATTAAATGGTTTGCAGTGCAAGAAAATAAATTCACATACGGTTTAAATGTGTACAAGTAATTGAAGGGTAAAGTACTACTTACTCCTCGTGGTACAAGAATAGAACGAAATCCCTCTTCGACTCAGCAATCAATGCCCACTTGATGTAGCCGGCAACAAAGTCTGGTTGAAGCCTAGCCATGGTCGCAAACACAATCTTGGGGTGGACGAACCCATCTAGGTGTTGATTCATCACGGCTCGCTGCCTTATTGCCCTACAACTCGTGTTGAACGTTAGAAAGCATAATGCAAAATCCTATGAAAGTCATCAACTCATGTTGTATGGTGCGTTACAGCGTCCAAGATCATAAAGTAGAAATATCAATGGCTATCAGTTAGTACACACGGAATAGATCCTCAAAACTGACTGGTAATGTCCCATGCTTATCGCGGTGGAAATGTCCCTTTCTATACCTCACATTAAAGTCGACTCGATGCTCTTCCTTATTGACTCTATCAATGTATCATCTATGGAGCATGCGAGTAAACTTTCCTAGATCATTCAATACGTTGGATGCAATCAAGGGTTTTCCATGTATGTAGGCCTTAAAATCCTAAGGGGTCTTCTTATTGTCTACCGACTTTCCTTTCTACGCAGAAAGAGTCTTCGAGGTCGAGGCAAGGGGCTTTTCATGTGTTCAAGTGGGCACTGTGGCCTCTGTTAGCTTTGCCTTCTTGGAAGGAGTCTCCGAGGCCTCCTGCGGTTTAGTGGCTGTCGTGCTAGTCCTTTTACGTGTGGGCTCTGCACTCTGTGTAGGACTCATCATGGTGGTGGGAGCAGCAGCAGAAGTAGGAGCAGGCGTAGGTACAGCAGGAACCTACGAAGCACGTGCATATTTAACTTGTTGCAGTACTATTGGGATGGTAGAGAAGACACGAGGGATTTTTACCTTGACCAGTACGACACTCGTCATGGGTCACTTGATGAACGACATGCATGCTTGCCCAAGAGTGGTAATATCTTCGTTGTGGGGAACTCGAGCACATGTGATAAGAAGTCTTCGTGGATGTAGTCCACCTGCACCTTATGTAGCCCCTTCCCCAAAGGCAACCATGCACAGTGTCGATCTCCTTATATGGAAATGCAACCCGGCATGTAGCCTTGATAGGAAATCCGTCCTTCATCAGGGTGGTGAACTGGCACTTGGCAAGCGCCTACAAAATGTGCGAGTTTGAGGAAAAACATTGTGGGAGTTATACTTGTAGCTTTAAGTCAGGAAAAATTAATTATTACCTTTAGTTAGGGATCGGTCTTATCATTTTTGGAACCACAACTACTGGATCGGGGCACATGCTTATCTACAAGAGGCGAGGGCATTTGACTCTGACTCTAGAAGATCATCACTATCATCTCGTTGCTCAGGCGCTCCTCACGTGCCATCATTTCCTCCCTCATCTTCTCCTCACATGCCATCATCTCCCCCCTCATCTCCTCCTTGATCTCCTCCCTCAGTTGCTCCCTGAGCGTGTCCTTGAGGCGCTCTTCACGTGCCTCCTAGGATCTTGTTCTGGCACTTGTAGCATCATCTAGAAAGTATAACTTCTTTGTATGCCCCGCCCTTGCGGCAAGCACCTAGCTCTTATGGTTAGGTTTCCTGATCGCAGACGATAGTATGTCATTCGACCCTTGACTCTAAAAAGTCCCTTGCTCTTTCTACAAGAAGCGAGTACGAATTAGATATGAAATACAACAAGTTGGGTCCACTGCAACGTACTAAGTTAGATGTCTTATGATGGTGAAGACGACATGCACGGTAGTAGGGTTTGCAACTACAAGCTGCCCGTCGGTGGTTTTCTTTGTCCTCGCTAATACCTAGTTGCGTGCCTACTCCTCAAATATGTGGGAGTAAGGCATCTCCATCCTAGAGTTCATGCACTCCTCGGCTAGTTGTGCCCACTCTGCCTTCTTCCCCTCATAGTCGTCTGTACCGAGGTGGTGCGGGTGCGTATTATTAGGGATGAAAACGGATAGTAATTCGGATATTAATTTTTTTGTCTTTGTTCTTCAATGGGAAACAAATAGGATATAGAATTTTCTATCCGAATTCATATTCTTGTTTGTGGTGTTGAGCTTATTCAAATTCATAAAAATGAACCTCAAATTCATTATATATTTATTTAAATGATAGAAACAAAATTAGGATATCAATCGGATACGGATTCGATATTTTTCACCTTTTATTTATGGGAAGCAAATAATGCGTAATTTTTTATCTAATTTTATAATCTTATTTTTATAATGAGCTTGCTAAAGTGTTAAAAATGAAACCAAAATCGTTATATATCTATTTAAAATGTCGAATTTGTTTAGAAATTCGGATATCCGTTTTCATCCCTCGTATTATATATCTGGATAGTGGTGTTCCTCTCTCTTAGTTGCTCTACCTCGAGTGTACCCTTCATCTTCATGACCTCCTCAAAAAGATCAGGAGTCATGAACGGATACCTCTCAAATGGTGTATGGCCTTTCAGCACGTACTCACTCTGCATGAGGACCCTGAAGTCCCTCAAGGCTACACCTATCCTCTTGAAGGCGTACCGCCTCGTGTTGCATTCATCTTCCTCCACTATAATCCATTTGCCCATAACCTCGCCCCACAACCGATTCTTCTACTCGGCGTTGACTTCCTTTCTCCAATCCTTAACCGTTATTGGCACTCTCTCCCTCACCAATTGGCTAAGGAATGACCGGTATCGCCCTTTGTACTTGGGAGGACCTGTGCAGACCCCTATGGCATTGAAGTGCAGAAGCTATGGCATTCTCCCTGTGGCCCCTTGTTCGGTCCTCGGGCCTTCCTCACCTTGTTTGGGCCTCAACATTTGGAACCATGCTAGGCCTCTCAGCAGCACCTTCTACTCTGTCTGGCGATGAGCCGATGCTCTCTAATTGTGATATTTTGAATATTTTTATCTGACATGGTCATATATTTCACATGAGAAAAAACAATTCGTAGCTATTATGTGCACTTGACAATAAATCATGCAAAGCAACAGATGACTCCTATTCTCTAAACAAAAGTCTATTTGTTGACTAACTAAAGATGTACCAATGATAACTCCTATTCTCTAAATAGGTTTGGTCCTAATCTCATTCAAGAATATGTAGTTCGAGTAAGTTCTAAGCCATTGTACAACTTTAGAGAAAATTTCGGCAGCATCTCCCCGCTGTTCTCTAGATACACGTCTCGACAACAGGCCAAGAGGGGTGTGTATCTGGAGAACACCAGGGAGATGCTACCGAAATCTACTCTAGAGTTGTAGTATTGTTCAGAAACTTGCTCGAACCACATATCCTCGAACTGTTCAAAAACATAGATAATTCAAGACTGCTTGTTTATAAATATGCCTTTTCGATTAGCATATTTATAAACAAGCACCCTCGAACGGGAAATGTAGGTTCCGCAATCTAAACTCTAACGTGGATTATATTACAAAAATAGACATTAAATAAAACTCATAAACAAAATTAGCATTCTAACATAACTAAAAAAATATGTAAAGCAAGCAAAAACGGCTTGAATAGAAATACCTTGGATAAAAGCATAACAAGATGACTAGCATAAACAGAGAATAATTATACTCAAGATAACTAGAATACTTGTACAAAGGTGATCTTTAATAGAAACTAAAATCATGTATCTCAACTGAAGGAACAACTGATCTGCACTGATCTTTCATTGAGGGAGGGAGAGCAAATTGCCAATTGGCACTAACAAAATCATCATAGTACTTCTGATTAATAATCTAAAATTTAGAATTTATTCATATGGGGATGCATCAGATAACCAACCATACCCAAAAAAGTTCATATTGGTACCTATTTAGGTCATTTCATTTATGAATGTTTGATTGAGTAGCAGGCTTAACAGAAAGGACAGCAGACTAGTATTGATATTTTCTTTTCTACTGATGCAGGTATCTTGAAGCAATTAAGTAGTACTTTTGTTTATCCTTGTTGAAGAATAGTGCTATTATTGATATCTTTGTGAACTATGATTGTGATGTTGATGCATCGAACATTTTTCAAAGGCAACGCTAGTTTTTTGCTTGATAGACACCACCTTCAGTTTTGTTTTATAATCTTAAAGAGTTAGTATTTGTAAAATATAGCAAAATAGTCTATACTTCCACTGAAAAGTATTTGCCATTCTCTTTCTAATTGCACAGTAAAGTGATTTAATCACATCAAATCTTTGTAGGATTGTCAATGGACTATTAAAGACCACTTGAGGTGTCCCTGCTAGATCTACAACAACATTAACTATCACATAAGACCAAACATTTTGAATTGTATCTGTCAAGTGCCTTGCAATTATTATTAAGTCAATGTCTTCATAGATGGACCAGTAATTGAGAATTATTATTAACTCCATACTTTAGCAGGTGCAATTGCAGATTAGGTTTTACCGCAGAGGTCGGAGGTGGGCGCAGGTGCAGCCAGGGAGGAAGGCGGGGGTGGAGCCGCAGATGCCAGAGGACGGTGGGGTAGAGGTGGAGCCGGGGTGGACGACGGGGCGGAGATGGAGCCGCGAGCATTGGAGGATGGCGAGGTGGAGCTAGGGCAAACGGCGGGGCAAAGGTGGAGCTGCGGACGTCGGAGGATGGCAAGGGTAGAGCCGGGGTGGACGACGGGGTTGAGGTGGAGCCGTCGACGCCGTAGGACGGCGGGGGTGGAGACTGGGCGGATGGAGGGGCGGAGGTGGAGCCGCGGATGCACGGAAGACGGAGAGGGTGGAGCCAAGGAGGACGATGCCATGGGGGTAGGGAGTGAGCTAAGTGTGGGTGGGTGGTTTCGTGCAGGAGAAAAGCCTCGATCTGCCCAACATCTCGGTCGGTTCTTTCAATTAACCGACACGGTTATATCCACATCTCTGTCGATTTAGAGTATAGAACTGATGGTATTGATTAGCTTGGGTCTATGTCGTTTGTCTTCAAGAATCGATGGATGATAAAATCTTATCCATGTCAGTTAAGAGTACAGAACCGATGGTGATTGTCACGCTAACTGTGTCGGTTCCTTTCAGGAACCGATGGTATTGATTATCTAAGGACCTATGTCAGTTCATTTAAATAACCGATACAAATATAGTAGCAGCACTACTATTTTCAAATTAAAACCAATTCAAATAGAAACTTTGTGTCACACAATGAACACTGGTAAAGTCTGAATTTTTCAGCATCTTATCAAAGAGAGAAAAGACCATAACTTTTTCACACATAGTTAAAATTATTTGAAATTTTGCAAAAACATACTTTACGATACTACAAGGCTTTGCAACAAAGAATTTTTAGAAAAAGAGTCCTCATTGAAGAAATATGGCAAAATTCATTTCGTAGGCATGTTTTTTTGCGTAAGGCGTAGAAAAGTCAAAACTTTTTCAAATTAATTCTGAATTGTAAGAAAATTTCTAGAAATAAACTTTTGACTATTTATATGGTTTCCCAACTATAATTTAATCCAAATGAATTTTCTTTCATAACATATGGCACAAAGTGCTATTTAGGCATAAACATTACAATAGTCAATTTATTTACAATATTGCCCTTCTTGATGATCTACTCGTATGTAATTGGTTCCATGTGTGTCGACATCCCCGCTAAGATAGGCCCCATCTACAAATAGAGGTATTTCATCGAATTGGTCATATTCTTCTTCATCTACGACATTTTCAACACCAATAATCCGTCGCTTGCCATAAAGGACGATGTGCAACTTCGGATTGGCCGGATCACTCACATAGAAGACTTGATTTGCTTGCTTCACAAGGATGAATAGGTCATCTTTGTAGGCAAGTCTATTGAGATCTACAAGAGTAAACCTCTCTTGTCGACCTTCACTCCATGTGGAAGTCCCACCCACTTACATCAGAACAATGGAACTTGGTATATTCTGTAATCGAACTCCCAAATTTCTTCATTCATCCTATAGTATTAGTTCATTACCGTTGAGTATTCTCCTTTTGAGTCATGTTCATCGGACAAAGCATCTATGCTTACACCACTATTTTGAACATTACTCTTGGCATCCTGACTTTCAGTGTAAAAGGTGTACCCATTAATATCGTACCCCAGCCATATCTGTATAATAAATCTAGATCCGTCAGTCAACCATTTGACATTCTCACTAACGAAGACCTCTACCTTTTATTTGAACCATTTGAGAAATCTATTGTTGTGTTCTCGCATGGTGGAAAGCTCATTTATATGTGGATTCTCTTCCCGTAATATCAAATATCAACTTGTGCTGCTCGATGTACCCTGCAACTTCTATGTTGTGCTACAAGACTATCAAATTGTGGCCTTGTTAGTTTCGACCCAACGGTTCCTTTGCCAGCAAGTCTACCCTCATGGCGAGATACAGGAACACCGATTGCTTGTCTTTTTCCCGAGATATTTCACGCAGAACTCAATAATCTCTTCAGTCCCATAACCCTCAACAATACTACCCTCAGGCTTCGACCGATTCCTCACATAGGACTTTAATATACCCATGTACCTCTTGAAACGGATACATGCAACGTAGGAATACGGGTCCATATATCATAATCTCTTTGACAAGGTGAACAACAAGGTAGACTATGACATCAAAAAACGACGGTGGGAAATGCATCTCAAGCTGACATAAAGTCTACACCACCTCACTCTATAAGTTGTCTAACACATCAAGGTCAATAAAATTTGCAGGAGATCACATTGAAGAAATAACACAGTTTTGTAATTGCCAACCTGATATCCTCTGGCAGAATATTTCTTATTGCAACTGGGAGCATTTGGGTCATTAATACATGGCAATCGTGGGACTTCATACCAAGCAACTTCAAATCATCCATGGACACAAGCTTCTTAATGTTTGCGGAGTAGCTCGATGAAACTTTAATACATTGGAGACACTTGCAGAGGTCTTCTTTCTCTTTCTTAGACAGGGTGTAGCATGTAGCTGGGATATACGGACCTTTTCCATTCTCCTCTATCATAGCAAGCTTGGGCCTTATTCCTATATAGGCTATGTCACAACGAGTATTCACAGCATTTTTGGTCTTCCCAAGTATGTTCAGTAGGATGCCAACCAAATTATCATAGACATTATTCTCAACGTGCATTACAGTATCGATGACTTTGAGGTAGAAATCTACGATGACCCATATACACAGTTTTCTTGAAATTCGGCAGCCATAGGCTCTCAGTCTCCTCTTCACAAATAGGACACGCTTTAGCTCCTTTCGTACTGTAGCTCGCCAAATTACCTAGGGTTGAGAAATCATTTATGGTGCAAAATACCACAGCCTGTAGGGTGAAGTGCTCTTTTTTGTACGCATCCCACACCGTGACCCCCTTGTTCCACAATTTTACCAAATCATTGATCACTGGAGCGACGTACACATCAATATCATTCCCCGGCTGTTTGGGTCTTGAGATTAGCAACGACATCATGATATACTTTCGCTTCATGCACAACCAAGGAGGCAACTTACATGTACATGCAACTATTTTTGTAGCATTGGAATATTTTGACCTTAGAAGTGTCTTAAAACTAGTTTTTGCATATTTTAGCTTTTATTTGTAAAAGTTATTAATATTTTAGTTTTTATGCACATAGAAAATAAAATCTATAAACTTAATCCAAACTAAATCAAACATTAGATCTTTTTCAGATTAATATGGACTTGACCTTAGGAATGTATGAAAATTTGTTTTATTAATTAAGGAGCGAGGGTATATATATTTTCAATAGTACCCATGTTAGGGTTTAATTCAAATAATTCAACTTGATTTTAAAAATTAAATATTTTCCATAAATGGGTTGATTATGGTCTCAGGTACATGTATAAATTTATTTCATAAATTTAGGAAATATGGTTTACGTACTTCCAATAATGATTTACATACTTCCAATAGTGTCTATATTAGGGTTTGTTTGAAATTTAATTCAAATAATTTAAACTATGGTTGATAATTAAATATTTTTGTATATTCTGAAACTATATGATTTAACATGAATTTAGAGATTTATTTGACTTAATTTGCATTTAAAATGCAAATGTTACAAACATATGAATCTTGTAGGTTTGGAAATTTTAGAAAAAGGAAAAAGGGTGGGTTGATCTTTTTGACTATTTGGTTATTAACTAATATCCATGGCCTATATAACAGGATTTTTGAAAGTTACAAATGGGCCATGCATGACATACTCATAGATTTAAAACATGGTTTTTCTTTTTAGGAAGATCCTGAATAACACTTAGGCATAAAGATATAAGATTGATTGAAATGGTGAAGGTTTGCTTAATTTAAGGTTTTGTCATTAGAGTTTAACCAAACTATCAGATTCACTTAAAGGAAGCATCTGATCCTTGAATAATATTCAAGGACCTTCTTTCTGAATTTGACTTGACTAATTGGCAGATTATACACATAACTAGTTGTAACTAGTTGGTCTCACCTGATATGAGCCAAAGAACTAAGCTAAAATTTCAAGCTCTCCTTACATCAGTTGGCTGGGAGACTACCAGGCATGAAACAGGGGAGCTCGTAGGGGTGGCGCCTCGGGTGGACCTGCACGGCGGTGAGTCGAGTACTGGGAGCTGCCGGCAAGGACCAAAATGGAACAATGAGACTCCAAGGAAGGCGTAGGTGGCCTCGGTTGGAGCTCCGGTGACCCAAGGCGACGGCGCGACAGAGGACATGGCCGGCGGCAACTGGGGAGCGTGAAGGCGGCTTGTGGATAAAGGAAGGACAAAATTGAGTTGGGGTTTTCGATTGTAGATGGATGGGGTTGCTCTCTACCGATTTAATTGCATTATGGAACTGCGGTTGTGAAGTTAGCTCGGCTTTTGCTCGCAATGGGGAGGTTTGGCCATTGCGAAATTGAGGCAGCTCGGGTTGAATTGAAGCTTGTTTTTGGAGGAGGGGCTACTAGGGAGGATGATGACCAAGTTAGGGAGCTCGGGGAGGCTTAGGACTACTTAAATAGACGAGTTTGTGGTGTGAACATGAGGCTACATGTTGCAGCGCCGCATTTGCGACAAAGCCAAGATAATGGTGGTGCAGGGCATGGGGACGCTATCCATGGCAGGGCATGGTGATGGTGACGCCCTCCTTTGGTTCTATATGGTGCTAGCTCAGCTTGTGCGCTTGGTTTGCTTTGGATTTCACGCTTGAATTGAACAAAAACAGAGAAACATGGCTGCTGACTCGTGCTTGGCCTGAGCAAGAAACATATGACATGTGGGCCCTAGTTGGCATAGATACAATGTTTTATTGTTTGGATTAAGTAGGGTTCTTTAGCTTGTTCGATCTATCTAGAATGGTATAGAATTTGTGAAATTTTTTTTAGATAAACCTAAGACTATTTTTATCATTCTGTAAAAATTTTAGCTTAAAATATTGTTTTAAAATTGTTTAAAAATTCTGACAATCCAACTGTCCAGATTTTTATTTGTCTGTTTTTGAATTTTCAGAGGACTGAAACATTGCTTAAAATTTTGAAATTTTACTGAGAGTCAATAATTGCCTGTTAATTCTATTGAAATTTTTTTTAGATGACGGATCCTTGTATTTATTTTATAAAAATTCTAACGTTGTATTTATTGAATTTCATAAATTTCAATTTTTTAATTTTTAAGGGCAATGAGTAATGTTTATTATTTTTTATTATTTTACTGTAGTACACTTTAGTACTTTACGTGACATGGTAAATTTTTTAGGATAAGATAAGCTTTGAAAAAGTTTTAATAATTCTAACATGGCCACTGTTGCTAGTCTTATATCACTGTTTTGAGTTAACTAGGACTTTAAATTTGTTCATATTGCTTTAGAAATTTCTAGGGAAGCTCTGCAGACAATTTAGGGTTTATATAATTTTCCAGATTTTTGTTCTCGTAGGATTTTGGGGTTTACATTTTGAAAGAGAAGAAAACAATCAATATAAAATTTTTCTTGAAAACAAAAATTCAATAAAAATTAAAAAAATATGAAAATTCAAAATAAGATCATACTTCAAACTTACTTTCATAGTTTGTTTATTTTGAAATAAAGGGCTTAGATATTGCAATTTTTCTTTTTCTTAAGACTAGAATTCAAAAAATAAAGAAAAAGATGATATTTTAAATTAAAATTTAGATTCCAATTAAAATTTTTATTTAATTCTATTTTTAAATTTTAATTTTTTGTTTTTTCTATTTTTAATTTTTTTAGATGTTACACGTCCCATCTCTTTGCCGCGGTTGCATAACGCGGCAGGACAGGTACTCGCGTCCGATGGTCGCCATTCGCTTTGATTTCTCTCGCTCCCTCACCTCTCGGCGCACCAAGAATTCAGCTCAGCTCATGGCAATGGCGGCTGCTCGCAAGCACTGTTTCCCAACGACGCCTCCTCCACGGTGGCCGGCAAGAATTGGCCACAAGTGCGGGTCCTGTTCATCAGGAGCAACAATGACTACAAATAGCTAGAGGAGCGCAGGGATCACGTACGGCGTCGTGTACAAGGCGCGCCACCACCGTATCAGTGAGACTGTGGCGGTCAAGTGGGTCCTTGGAGAGGGGGAGGGCGGCCACGGCACTCCATCCCCCAGTGCGTTCGGCCGTGAGGCCGCCTGCCTCGCCGTATGCTGCGGTGGCGTGGCCACCCATCCGTCGTGCAGATCTTGGACATCGCCACGGACGCCAGGACAGGGGACGTGTTCCTCGTCATGGAGTTCGTTGGTCCTTGCCTCCCAGACCTCATCGATGCGCCCTTCTTCGAGGCGGAGAGCCGCGTGCTGATGACAGCTCATGGGCGCAGCCAAGACGGTGCACGGCGCCAGTGTGATCCACCACGATGGCCAGGACAGCGCGCTCAAGTTTTCGACTTTGGCATGGCGACGCCGTCGAAGCCGGGCGAGACGCCGTACGGGGTCAAGGAGGTGAGTACGTGTCAGCATTCAACACACTGTTTTTTTAGAAGCCATAAGAGATCTGCGTGTCGTTGCATTAAGAGAGGAGAAATAACAATGAGATAGACAACAAAGAATAAGAGGACAAACAACGAAAAGTTAATGAATAACATCCGCTGCCCATCAGCTGAATTTAATAAGTACTTAACAACTAACACCATTAATTACATTATAAGAACAATTTTTCTAAACAACTAGCCCTGCAGCCCTCCACCTATCACAATCTTCCTCGATTTTCTTTGTAATCTGTGATAGAGAGTTGTAGTTTTTCTAAAAAGCTGTTTTTTGACTTTCCGGCAAAAAAGTAACTATAGCTTTCTATAAGAGACCGTTTGATAAATAGTTAATTTCTCTCAGTAATAAACTGCAAAAGTAGGTCCAATCCAATTTTCAGCTTTTATATTTTGCTAGTTATATATAGCTTCTAGTTTATGCTATAAACTGCTTAAAAGCTGAGGTCTTGAGGTGGTCTTACTGACTTTTCAGAAACTGAAACTGGCTTAAATCTCCAAAATAGACCCTATATGAAGGCCAATTATGGCTTCTTACACTGTATAGAAAAAGAAACAAAAGATAGCATTAAATTGTACCAATTTAAGCGAAATACTATAAAACGAAAACTATAATGTTGCTAATTAATGGTGATTAAATGTTCCAAATGGCGTCATTGAACTGTTTTTCATTTCAAATTATTTCTGCCATCACATTACAAATTTAGGTCATGTTTGGATCCATTAGCACTAACAGTTAGCTGCTAAAATTAGCTTAAATGGATTCAAACAGCCCAGCTAATAGTCCAGCTAATAGTTAGCAAACAACCAGCTAATAGTTATCTTATTAGCTGGTTCTCTCCTGCTAATTTCAGCTTATGGATGGTCAAAAGACCAATTTGCCCTCGGTCCCTCCACCGCGATACAGTAGCCAAAAAAGATGCAAACATCTAATTAATGTAAGGGTACAATAGATATTTGCACCCACAACCAAATTTTCAACCACCTATTAGCTAGTAGATCCAAACAGCCTCAACTAAAAATTAGCCAGCTAATAGTTAGCCAACTATTAGCCATTAGCCAGCTAACTATTAGAGCTAATGGATCCAAACAGGTCCTTACATTTAGATCTTCTTTTTCTCAATTTGGTTGTGCCATTATAAAGTATTAAGAATAAATTTCCCAAAACTACAAATTTATTGTACAAACTATCAGAAAACTACATATTTTATTTCCTGTTTCACAAAACTACATATTTTAAGAGAACTTGTGTCACAAAACTATAGGTTTTAGAATTGATTGTTCCTTATAACGGGTCTAATAGTGTGGCTGCACATGGCATCCTTATATGCCCCTATTTCTCGTTTCAGTTGCGCATGAGGCTAACATATGAGCCTACACTTCCTAAAACTTATAGTTTTATGATATAATTTCTTCTAAAATCTATAGTTTCGTGAAATAGAAACTAAAATCTGTAGCGTTCTGATAGTTTGTAAAGAAAACTTAGAGTGTTATGAAATTTAGTCAAGTATTAAATTATGTGCAATTCTAAAATTTGATGTTAAAATCAGAAAGTGTCAAATATGCCTCTGGTTTTTAAATGAGTTGCCTTTTCTTTTGAATCACTATGGTTGGGTCTGCTCAAATTTAAAACTACGGTGTTTATCTTCCGACATAAATAAAGCGTACACCCGGAATATATATATGCTGTATGAAAGTAACTTGCCATGGACCAAAAATGACCTTGATCAACCAATGGTTGAGATTTAATTCACCTCCTACCCTCAGAGGTTAGAGGTGATCAAACTACAAGAGACCCTCTCAATTTAGAAGTAAAAAAAACTTTTCTTCATACGTTTTATAAACTTAATAACGAAAATATTAAAAATGAAAAGCTACAAAGTCTAGCCGCGCTAATTATGTGGGCCACTCCTGCTAGTTGAAAGAAAAAAAAAAGAGTTCTGCATTGAATCTCTAATTCATTAATTTTGAGTGTTACTAGATCAATGCCCGTGCGTTGCTACGAAAAATAAAATTGGTAACGAAACATAAAGGTCAAGCAATAAAAGAAAATTATGCTACAAGAGCAAACATCTATTTCCCCCGATTACAAAAGTTTTAATGGTTTCTTCTCCGATATGAATTAAAACCAAATATATTGTACGTAGCAATATATATTACCAATCTCAAAAATCAATCAATCGTTTTTAACCCTTTTTGCAATTTATATTACCAGCTCGCGTTCCTCTTCCTCTCGCCATGCCCGCAGCGCACACTCCTCGTGCCATCAACCATTTCTTCCTCATCGCCTCACTCGTCCTCGTTATCCCCCGCCTTCGCAGGGGCGACACGGGAGCTTCCCCCGAGCACGAGGCGCTGCTGCCGAAGCCATCGCCATTCCGGACCAATGGCCACTACGCGGTCGCACTAGGGGCTTCCGCCGTCTTCGCCGCAGCGTCCGCCGTCCTCCTCGCGCTCGCGTTCTTACTCCTGCCAAGCACGCCATGGCGCACTGTGGAGTCTGCCTTCCTCGCCGCCCACTTCGTCGCGTACGCCATGGCCACGTGGTCAATCACCTCGGAGAAAGGGGCCATCACCGCCACCCAGTCTTTACACCTCCGCGTCTTCTGGATCGCCACCATCCTCGGCGCCGTGCTCTTCTCTACTTCGGCGGTGGTCCGTTGCGTCGACGGTTTGCTGCTCTTCCCAGATGACTCTCTCGCCTTTGCCGACCTACTCGTCGACATGCCTCTGGCGTACCTAGCCATCACTAACTTCACCGGCCATGACGCCGAAGCCCATAAAGGTGAACCAGAAAACACCAGCACCGAGGCGCCCGCCATGCCGTGCGCCGCCATGTCGTTCCTCTCTCTCATGACGTTCAGCTAGATCAACCCGTTTATCTCCAAGGGGTATGTCAATGACTCTCTCACCGCCGACGACGTCCCACCGGTGTTGCCAGGCAACCGCGCCGAAGCGTCGTACGCTTTGTTCACGTCCAACTGGCTAGCGCTGGAGTCATGGCACCCGGTGGGCGTCGCGCTCAGGCTGTCCTTTTAGCCGCAGTTACTACTGACCGCAGCGCTCGGCCTCCTGCGTCTTAGGGCTATGTACGTTAGTCCGTTACTTATTGATCAGTTCGTCGAGTTCATTCGCTGCAACGGCACGACATGGGAGATCTTGAATGAATTCTTTTGATTGATTCTGTGAAAACTGTACAGAATATATAGAGTACAAATGGAATGATTGGCCGGCTATTAATTACCAGCAATAATTAGGGATTTTGCTATAATAATCAGCCACATTAGGGAGATATGGCTGGCTGTAAATCAGGAAAGAATAATTAGTTATAATGACCGGCCATTATTGGAGATATGGCGGCCCGGAGGGGGGGAGGCTAGGAAGAACAGACCGCTGCCAACAACTGCAAATTTATATTAGTAGAGATTACATTATTCAACATTACAGGAAGGCAGCGTTCTGCCCACCACCAGGAAAAGGAAAACTATAAATTCGCGCTGGGAAACAGCTATATTGTTTCATTCAAGTGTATGATATGCGCATCAGCTTTACACAATGTCACATTAACAAAATCAACAAGCCCAAATTATGTCAACAAACAGAAGATTCAAAAGACTTTGTTTAGTTTCTCCCTTGTACAAGTAAACTAGTTCCGTCATCTTTAGTTATGATACAGGCCAATTGTATGATTTGGGTCTGGAGTTTGGACAAAGATCTCATGTAGGAATGGGTAACACCAGCAACCAAGCCAGGTGGGAATACGAGGATTGCCTTAGAGCAAAGTTTCTGTATCTTTTCCCTGAGTGTCTAAATCTCGGGGACGAGATTCTTTCTAAGGGGTAGTACTGTAATGTCCCAAAATATCTAAAAAGTTATATTATGTTCCAAAATATATTTTCTGCATTTTCCTGCTTTTCCAAGTTTTCATCATTTAATAAAAGTGTTTCTTTAAATCTAGTCACTGTTTTTCAATTTTAAAATTTTATTTAAAACATTTTCATAGCCTATAAATAGTTTATTTGGCTTCTAAATAATCTCAAGAACCTATCCAAAAATTTTAGAGTTGGTTTGCTAATTTTATAAATTCAAAGCCTTTTCTGCATTTAAATCAATTAAGAAAGCAATTAAAAAGCAGTTAAATGCCGATGGGATAAATCCTTTCTTTCAGCCGAGTCCATCACTATTCTAGACCAACCCCAGCCCACATGCCCACCTTTCCCATAGCCGCTTTCCTTTTCCGAAACTCTAAAGGAGAAATTCATAGTCCTAAGAGGAGTTTATCGAATATGGAATTCATCAAATAGAGAACCATCAAAATAACAATTTTCATAATGAATTGTGGATAGAATTAGATTTTGTCTTGGAATCTATCAACATTAGAATAAGAGAGATGAAAGTGCTACAAATGTTTATATTTTTAGATGATCCTGATCAGACAAGTTGTTGTATCGTAGGATGTTTAGATATTCAATTATAAAATATATAATTAGTTGTGCCATGTAAATGTCACTGCAAAAATATCTAAAGAGAAGAAAATTTTCAACAATAATACAAATCATGAAAGTTCTTCTAAGAGAGGAAGAAAAACTTGCGGATAATAGAGTTTTTAATTCATGACAAATTTTCTATCCATCTCTTGTGCATTAAAATATTCTTGTGACAACATTTTGGTTCTAACAAACAAGACACTATTCAGTAATTGGATTCAAGATGAGCAAATATTAAGGATAATTTTATGTGACAATACATTAAGAAGATATGATACCACAAATATCAACAAGAATACATTAAAAAACAACATTATCTAATAGATCAAAACAAGGAGACCTTAGGGCTTTTTCATATCTATAATCATGTGTGCCATAGCTTCTGCAACAAAGGCTTATCAGTTCTTTCTGATGTTCCATAGCTCTAGCACAGTGCCCATTTGTTTAACTGATTAACTTCTAGTCATCTCTTAATCCCTACAAAAACGATTATGTTTCCGTGAAAATGGTGTCTTGATATATTATTAGTAACTATATCGAATTAAATACTAGGAACCTTTACATTACCTTTATAAGATAAGCTTTGTCCTTTTCCAACTCTGCATTCACCGTGTGCTCTTTAATGATGAGTGGCTTGTTAAGAGATTCAATATCTTGAGATTTATCATTATGTCTTTCAGTTTTTATTTCATCTCATAAATCTTTTTTGTTGACTTAGAATCTTCTTCACTTCTGTTCTGCTCCATTACATCAGACTTTTCTTTCAGTTGTTTTATCTCCACCTCGAATTTTTTTTAGTATCCAACAACTTTTTCATGTCGTATACCTTGTTTGTAGGCCTCATTTTATATATGAAATTTGCAGTCACTAGGACATAAATAAATATACGATGAATCATAACAAATGTAGCAATGGCTATGGTTTTATTTTCTTCAATCCTCATACATAATGTTTTAGGATGCTTTCTATAATTGGATTACTATTTGTAAATTGAATAACTTTAGATGAACATCCAAATTACTCTCTCTCAATAAGATGTTAAACATTTATATTCAACATCAAGATGAGGTTAATTTTAATTTTGTAACAAACTTAGTCCTTTAATCATACATGGATGCAAAGGTAGTGCTTAATTTCTAAGCTAGATAAAAAAGAGGTGAAGTTGATAGACAAGCATGTTCCACATTCCATTCTTTTATTCCTTTTGAGGAGACAAAGCAATTGATATAGTTTGTTAAAGCAAATCAATCATATAATTACACAACAGAATCACAAAGGGAAAAATAATCAAATAACAAATGTAGACTTGAGATTTTTTTATATATGTACAAAATTGGTGCTACACAAAGTGAAAGGAAAATTGCTTACATTGTAGTTCCCTTACAAACTACATTGGAACTCTATCCAATAGCAATGTATCGGGTATTTGGTAGGTTATGTTATGCTACATGTGTTCATGGACTGATACACATTGAGGTTTAAATTGTGTTTATCTTCACCTTTAGGTTTAATTTGCAGTCGTTGGGACATTACGTTTGTTCATGGACTGATACACCTCGAAGCAACAAAACCATATTTAGAATTGAGGTTCTAATGTTACTCAAACAACACCTTGCTATAGATTCAACATCATAAACAATTACTTTATGACACATTTTAGAACCAAAAGCCCAAACAATCTTTGTGACAATTCAACCAAAGAATCAATGATGAATAATGTCCAAACCATATGCCTGAGGGCTCACGGAGGAGGCATCGATGGGCTCAGGGGAGGAGGTGGCGACGTGCTCAAGAGAGGAGGTGGCGACATGCTCAGGGGAGGAGGCACGCGACAAGCTTGGGGAGGAGGCGCGACAAGCTTGGGGAGGAGGCGTGCAGGCTCGGCAAGGAGGCCGAGTCGGTGAAAGAGTTTTCATTTGGGTGGGGAGTGCAACGGGCATTAACTCTAGAATGATATATAATAGGGAAGTGTCATCACAAATGATTCAATTAAAAAATCATCTGCAATAAACTAAAATCACAGATAATTCATGGTACAAACCGTACCATGAACTGTCTATGAGATTAGAGTATCATGTTGCATGAGAAGATCAATAGTAAGCAGCTGCATGTGACAAGATGAGTCCAGCATGTTGAGAAGTTGTGGCTGATGTCCTAGCTATTTGCGTGGATGCAGGAGTTCTCAAGAATATTGATGAGATGTAAATGGCTCACTACAAGTTATGTGTGTGGAGTGTAAGTTGAAGTTGAGTCTGCTTGCAGCACAATGTCAAGTCTAGCATTTGGTTGTAGTAATCGGTGAGTCGACAAGTCTTGATTATAGAGGAGATTATTGGAAAGTAATCAAGATTTGCTAAAACTGTTGACTTGTCATGTCATACAAGGCAAGTAAAGATCACGATACAATCGGTAATTAGATCAAATCAGTTAGTTATTTCCTTAGTTAGGCTTTCCTTGTTTTGTTATTGCCTTGGTTAACAAGTTGATTGGGTGGTCTATTCATTATAAAAGGCATATATCTCGTGAGTTTTTCAATAACACAAACAGAAAACACTAGAAAAGGGAAAAAGAAAGAAATGATGTCAAGTTGTGACGACATCGAAAAAATCTCTCTATGTACTGTATATTGTGCTCTTCCTCGTGTTCATGTGCATGCATTCATGACCCAGGGTTAAAACCAACGGAGGTTGTGAGCTGGACATGTGTGAGGAAATGGAGACGTGGAGGAACACTGGCAATGACGAGGTGAGAGGACAATGGCAAGGTCACTCATGTTGAGCCTAGGCTTGTTGGGCATGGCTGATGTGGAAGTAAGAGAAGGATTTGGAGAAGGAAGAAGGGAAGGGGCAAAATGGTTGATAGTGGCAAATTATGAATAACAAACTTTTGGACTGGCTAAGAATTGATTACATTGTGTAGAATGACAAATACTCAAAGACAATTGTATGGAGTCATAAATCCCAAATTATTCTTTTTTTATTGATTTGGTGCATAGGATGAACACCTTAAGCGGCTTCATTCATCAGATTCAACAAGCATAACAAGTTTTACCAAAAAGAGGAGGTTTAGGCAGCCATTCAAGGTCATTATTAACTCTGTATTCAAGTTTGGCTAGTATGTGTGCATCACATTTGCTGATCTATTCTCGAGATAAGAAGGGCTCAAAGTTTACATCAGAATGTTGTTAACAACGGTAACATATCTGGTGTGCAAACACAATTGGATGCTAAGGTGCGAAAGGTAACCAGAGCCATCAAATTCAGCTCGGCTCGACTCAGATCAAGGTGGGTAGGAGACCCCAACTCAAACGATTTTGCATCACTCCGCCCCTAACCTTCCCTGCAAGGAATGCAAGCTATCTATTCCCCTACCCTCATCGTCTCTGGAGTCACCGCTCCCTTACTCCAACACTACCCACTATTTGTCGTCGACGTCCTCTCTCCTCCTCATTCTCCCCTTCCACCTGTTCGCCTCTCCCACCATAGAAGGGAACTTGCATTTTTCTATTGTTTGGTTGGTTGGGTGAATGCCATTAAAGCTGTACACACAATACACAAATATGTTTCATCGTTTCTTCATTATCTAGGAATGGCTCTTCCAAATAGAAGATAGCATCCAATCTGATACATAATACTCTCTCTAGTCATAAATATATATCATTTTAGACACCGATATAGTCTCTAAATCACAGCTTTGACCACTAATTCCTGCTGTAATATATTTATAAAACCCAAAAAATTATAATATCATGAAAGTACTTTTCGAGACAAATCTACACATACGGTTTCATCTATCCAATTTAAATATTTAAAAATCCAAAGTTTCGAAAGTTCTATGTCCAAAACAACATCAAACTAATCTCAAATACCAATTGAGAGCAAGCAGCAGCACCTAACAGCAGGAAGCAATACAATTCACAGTTTTCTTACATGCGAGGCAATACTAATCTAAATATGCTTTTTACAATGGATATGTTGCTGTCAACAACAACCTCTCCATTTGACGCTAGGCACACAACTAATGTTCAATGTCGCTACAAATGACAAACAATTGGTTTGGTTTGCAATTCAGCTAGAGTTATTTCTTGTGATGAAACAACGGCTGCCCTCCTTGTCAAGCAAAAAAACTACTACAAAAAGGGGTTATATTAGACACGTCATCACTGATTGTTTTTTTTATGAAAACCATATACAATGGAGCTCAGGCATATCATAGATGGCTTTTGGCTAAAACCATCTGTGAAGAGGGGCCAACATCACATACGGTTTTAGCCGAAAACCGTCTGTGATGAGGGGGAGAACATCACTGCAGCAGTTTTATCTAAAAACCTTCTGTGATGATCATTTTAGGTAAATAAGAACTGAGAGCCTCAACCTCCTCTGTATTTTTAGGGTTTTTGAGTTATTTTTGAGGTGGCTGCAATTGAGAGGCGATCTGGTGAAACGAGACCCTAGATTTGGAGGTGTAATTGTAGATCCTTATGCTCTATGACATCTAAGGTTAGTAATTGCTTCAAATTTGTATTATATTTAAGATCTAGCTTGGTAAAAAGGAAATGAAGCTAGTTTCTAAGTCTAGCTTGGTGTAGATCTATTTGTTCTTTGTGATGTAAAGTAGTAATTGGTTGTAATTGTATTATACTCAAAATGTAGATAGTTACTTAAAAGAAGGTGACTTAGACTAATAATTGGTTATAATAGCATTATATTTAAGGTATATACATCTAGCTTGGTAAAGAGTGAATTGAAGATGGTTTTGATATAGCTTTGTGTATATGCATTTGTGCTTTTTGATCTAAAATAGTAATTAGTTCTAATTGTATTATACTCAAGATGTAGCTAGCCATGTAAAGAGAGAATTGAAGATGTTGAGTTTAAATGTAGCTTACATATGTTTATATATCCATTCGTTCTTTTTGATGTTAGGAGCTATGTAAGTTAATCGGCAAGTTTAAATGTAGCTTATATATAGCATATGTGTGCATGTGCACTCCTAGTATACTTAATTACTTATTTAACACTATTGTTACATACGTAGAGTAGATGGACCGAAACTAGATGTATGCTAAGAACTGTGTGAGTATCGAATACATTAATAGTGTCTCCACTATTAGAAGAGCTGTAGAGGAAGATATATTGAACAAGGGGTGGAACTTATACCCTGTCCATGCATTGATTGTGAGAATCTGAGGTTGTTTCGAAACCCAACGCAGATCAAAGCACACTTGATTCTACGAGGTTTCAAAAGGGGGTATACATGTTGGACCAGTCACGGTAAAGAGCAGATTATGCAGGGAGCAAGTAGTACTACCATCATCGATGAAGTTAATGATACTCTAGATTCGTCAATGAAGTCAATGATACTCCAGATGATATTGACTGTACTTTCAATAAGGATGGTTTCACGATGACAATCTGGATCAAATGCTACGGAATACAGAAGGGAACCATGATTAGCCGGAGTATGTAAAATTCTAGGGTTTGATGGATGACTCAAAGAAACCTTTGTTTCCGAGCTGCAAGTCCAAACACACAAGGTTATCATCCGTGCTGGAACTACTAAAATTAAAGGCAAGCAACGGTTGATCCGACAAGAGTTTCATAGCGCTGTTAGGTCTATTAGCAGATATGCTTTTAAAGGAAAACGAGTTGCCGACAACCACCTACAAAACCAAGAAGGTTCTTTCTCCCTTGGGAATGAAGTAGAAAGAATACATGTCTGTTTGAATGACTATATTCTCCACCGTAAAGAGTACGCAAACTTGCATTTATGTCCGGTGTGAAACGCATCCCTATACAAGCGTAAAGATAGATCAGATGAAGACGACGAGGGCATGGAGGTGAAGAAAGGGCCTCCTACTAAGGTGGTATGGTATTTTCCTATAATTCCCCATTTGAAGCATTTGTTTGCGTCCCAAAAGAGGCAAAATTGCTTCGGTTGAACTCGGATGAGCGTAAGAACAATGGAATGATTAGGCACCCAGTTGATTCCACCCAATGAAGAAACATCGATAGGAGATTCCAAGAATTCGCAGCGGATCCAAGAAATATAAGGTTCAGATTGAGTACAGATGGAATGAATCATTTCGGCAATATGAGCAGTCGTCATAACACTTGGTCCGTGAATCTCTGTGTGTACAACCTTCCTCCTTGGTTGTCTATACTCATCCAAAGCCCGAAGTAACCTGAGAATGATATTGATGTGTACATAGCACCATTGGTGGAAGATCTGAACACATTGTGGGCTCTTGGGGTATAAGTATGGGATGCTCACAAACAAGAGTACATCACTTTGTGATGAGGACATCACCAACATGGATACGACCAGCGTGACCGCTGCCCCTCCTTCCTCTCCAGCCTCTCCAATGACTACCGATGCTGCTCCATCTTCGTCACATACGATCGATGCTGCGGCAACTTCATCGCCGAGAGGCCTTAATCCAAAAGCTCAGCTATTCAAGCCCACATCAACAGACAAGGGCTTCAAGCACACACCTCGAGAACAGCCCACGTCAAGGAAGGCCCGTATGGAAGCCCAAGATGCCAAAAAGCCTGGTTCAGCCATCCAGCAGAACGCCAACTTCAAACGGGCATAACTCAAGCTCCCGGACTCCGTTTTTAGCGTACGACCACCCGTTTGAAAGCTTAGGAGATAATCTTTCCAATGGATCCATCCCCACTTCCAAATCCGCTCCAGAGCGATGGAAAATACGGAACAATGTCACAGGCCAAAAATTCAAGGTCTTTGCATCACTCACTTTTAGCCTATGGCCCATGTATCTTAGGGTTTTGGTGGCCACCGCTGTTTTGGCTGCCCTACACCTCTTGGCCGCCGCTATATATGTGGCCGCCACCGTTCTTTTACGCTTAGGTTTTGTTGTGTTTTGGTAGACCCCTTGTGCGCCCCTCCTCGTGTTCGCGTCTGTCGACTAGACCACCCATGTCGAGAAACAGAACCTCAACTTGTTGGTGAGATTATCCATTTACTATCAACTTGTTCTTGCTTGTTCTCGATTGCTAGCAGGTTCAAGGATCGATCGTGTTTGGATCGGTTGATCGCCTCGTGTGGTGACTTTGCGATTGTTCGGTTGCTGATCCCGTGGATTGGTAGTGTTGTCACTACACCAAATCGACGTATCGTTCTCATCAGAAGATCGGGCCAACTCTAGTGCGCATCAAGTGGTATCAGAGCAATGGTTGCCTGGTGAGAACACCCTTATCTTTGTTTAGTTCATATTGTTTGTCATAGAGTCCAGAAAAATAGCCCAAAAAAATATGTTCGTCGTGTGTTCGTTCTAATCCGAGCCCCTTTTAGCCCTTACTATTACTATCTAGTTTAATTCTTGTTGAATTTGCGTTACATCGCCGTGTCGTTGCTGGTCTTAGTGTTTTGATCTTTAGAGTTCCGAGTTCTTGTCACGTTCTTGTCACCGAGTTGAACTCCGTCGCGTCGTTGCATCCAATTCGAATCCTCCTCTGTCCTGTTCGGTATTTTGGTCATAACTCCCTCATATGAACTCGAATTTTGCTGTTCTTGTACTTTCCTGAAATCTGGAAAAATTATCTACAACTTTGTCCATTGTGAAACTTTCTTGAAACGCTGTCTTCTTGCCCAAAATCCCGTCGGATTGGAATCTGTTTTCATCCTGGAATTTCTGAGCAATATGTATTTCGGGGTCAATACCTCTGACTTCCCTTATCCAAAATAGACGTTCCATATATGCAAATTGATCAGCTCGAAAAGATCTACAACTTTCTAGTTATACGTTTTTGCATTGGATGCCAATAAAAACCCGAAAATAGCATTTGAAGTTTCTGCATAGTAGATCTGTTTGCAGCAGAAAAAAAATTTGAGTTGTAATTCATCATGTGTGCCACTTTTGATATAGAAGGAAGAAAAATAAGAAAAGGCAAGTGCATATAAAAGAGCCGCACTAAAAGGTGGAAAAAGGAGCCCTAACTATTTGCTTGTGTGCTGAGGTCGTTCTGGTTGCTGTTTCTGTGACTTCATTGGTGTCTAGGCTCGCATCTCTAGTATGGTCTAGCCTAGGACTAGCAAAGTACCACCGTTGAACGTTCTTTCAACTTGTTTTGGCTAGTGTGGTTCTAGTTTATCCTTTGCTACATATTATACACCGATTGAACCTTGCAAAGCCGCAGAGTAAGAACTGGTAAGAACTTGGTGTGAGCTTGAGCGTGTGAGATCCTCCACTATCCATATATTAGTAGATAGGAATATACATTTTTGTGTGTATTTTTCTTGTCCACCACTAATAATGGCAGGTCCACGAAAGAACGATGATCTATACTTCGAGGATGATCCAAGCATTCCGCTAGGAACAAAGAAATATATGCGGAAACTTAATCATGAGTTTGAGAAAAGAGAAGAAATTGAAAGAAAAAACACAGTGAGTTCATGGAGAAATGGCGACATGGAGAATTAAAAAATGAAAAGGTCGAGCATGGGACTATCCCTTCGACCAAGAATGAGAAGGAACCACTGAAGAAAGATGTCAAGCCTACACAACCCAAGAAGAAGGATAGTAAGTGTATTTCCATATATAACAATAAGAATGTGCTTACTATTCCTGCGACTAATCCTGTAGGCAAGAATGATCAAGATGGTGTGCACCTGAGTGCTGCAATGACGGACAACTACATGAGCCTCATGTCTCATCACCTACTTAGTGCACCACTGGAGCATGCCAATGCAACTCAACGCAACAACTTATTCCAAACTAAGTTTGTTGTGCAAGAACGTGGGGTACACGCCATCATTGATGGAGGAAACTGTAGCAACCTCGCAAGTCTACACATGGTCAAGAAGCTTGGCTTGACCACTACTCCACTTCGGCGACCTTACTCAATGTAATGGTTAAACTCAAGTGGTAAGGTTCAGGTAACACAAACTATGCGAGTTACTACTCCACTTCGGCGACCTTACTCAATGGAATGGTTCAACTCAAGTGGTAAGATTCAGGTAACACAAACTGTGCGAGTTCCTGTCTCCATTGGTTCATACCATGATCATGTTTATTGTGATGTCATACCTATGGAATCATGTTCACTTTTATTAGGTAGACCTTGGTTATGTGATGTTGATGCTATTCACTATGGTAGAACCAATCAATATACTTTCATGTTTAATGGAAAGAAAATGATTTTGAATCCAATGACTCCTGCTGAGCTAGCCAAAATTAATGCAAAAAGAACTAATGGTAAAGAACATGAGGATGACAAACTTGTTAGTGGTGTACAACAATCTAAACCAATGTTCAAGAAAGTAGTTCTTTTAAATAAGATTGTTTCCTCACATGATATTGCTTCGCAGACATCTGTTTCCTTGCGTCCTGTTGCCACTAACGTTTTGCAGGATCATGAGAAGGAGTCGAGGACAACTCCAATCCAAGAAGGGGAGGATGATGAGGACATGACCAACATGGATACGACCAGCGTGACCGCTGCCCCTCCTTCCTCTCTAGCCTCTCCAATGACTATCGACGCTGCTCCATCTTCATCACATACGATCGATGCTGCGGCAACTTCATCGCCGAGAGGCCTTAATCCAAAAGCTCAGCTATTCAAGCCCACATCAACAGACAAGGGCCTCAAGCACACACCTCGAGAACAGTCCACACGTCAAGGAAGGCCCGTATGGAAGCCCAAGATGCCAAAAAGCCCGGTTCGGCCATCCAGCAGCACACTAACTTCAAACGGGCATAACTCGGGCTCCCGGACTCCGTTTTCAGCGTACGACCATCCATTTGAAAGCTTAGGAGATAAGCTTTCCAATGGATCCAGCCCCACATCCAAATTCGCTCCAGAGTGACAGAAAAAGGCGGAACAATGTCATGGGCCAGAAATTCAGGGTGCTACATCACCTCACTTTTGGGCCTATGGCCCATGTATCTTAGGGTTTTGGTGGCCACCGCTGTTTTGGCTGCCCTACACCTCCTGGCCGCCACTATATATGTGGCCACCACCGTTCTTTTATGCTTAGGTTTTGTTGTGTTTTGATAGACCCCTTGTGCGTCCCTCCTCGTGTTCGCGTGTGTCGACTAGACCACTCGTGTCGAGAAACAGAACCTCAACTTGTTGGTGAGATTACCCATTTACTATCAACTTGTTCTTGCTTGTTCTCGATTGCTAGCAGGTTCAAGGATCGATCGTGTCTGGCTCGGTTGATCGCCTCGTGTGGTGACTTTGCGATTGTTCAGTTGCTTATCCCGTGGATTGGTAGCGTCGTCACTACATCAAATCGACGTATCATTCTCATCAGAAGATCGGGCCGACCCTAGTGTGCATCACTTTGTGCTACCTGTTGTTCTGCACCATAAATGATTATCCTGCCCTTGCTAACCTATCGGGGTCAAGTACAAAAGGAGCCAAAGCATATACTCACTGCTTGGATGGTATCGAGAGTGTGTAGCTGAATCACTCGCGTAAAACCGTGTACATGCATCACCTAGGTTCCTTCGGAGGAATCACCTATACCTTAAGATAAAGAAACAATTAGATGGAATGACCAAAGATGGTTTAGCTCCAAAGCCTTTAAGCAAGACAATCATTCATAATATGGTTAAGAAGTTGGATGTTGCGTTTGGAAAGGGACGTAAATCAAGGGCCCGTGAGATGAGCATGTGGAAGAAGAGATCAATATTTTAGGACCTACCTTATCGGGAGTACCTAGAAGTTTGGCACTACATCGATATGATGCACGTAAAGAAGAATGTCTGTGATAGCTTGATTGGTCTCTTACTAAATATTAAGGGTAAAACAAAGGACGGTATCAATGCACAGCTTGGCATGGTCAATATTGGCATCAGATCTGAGTTAGCACCGAAAGAGACCGATAAGGGCCAAACATATTGCGAACCTACTTGGTGCACTCTATCCAAGGCCGAGAGAACTGAACTGTGCTAGTGCTTGCATGGTGTGAAAGTTTCATCTAGTTACTCATCCAACATGAAGAGACTTGTGCCTACGTAGCATGTACCCGTTCGAGAGGTACATAGGAATTCTCAAGTCCTACGTACGGAATCAATCTCAATTGGAGGGTTACATTATCGAAAGTTATGCAACTGAAGAGGTCATTGAATTCTGCGTGAATTACATAGCTCAGATTAAACCGATAGGTGTGCCTCGATCCCGCCATAAAGGGAGGCTCCAGGACATCGGGACCATCAGAAGGAAAGCAATCACGCCTGATCCGGTTGCGTGCACTAAAGCCTATTTCATAGCTTTGCAACACATGGCTGTTGTGGCCCCATATATCGACGACCATAAGAACTAGCTACGGCAAAAGAATTTGTTGTGGCAGGAGTATTTGATCATCAGACAGCAAAACCTTCAGTTCAACATATGGTTGAAGGAGCAACAACCCATCACTGGAAGCTTGTCAGATGATACGCTGATATGGTTGGTAAAAGGGCCAGCATTTATAGTTGTAACATAGAAAGGATACAATTTAAATGGGTACACATTTTACACGAGATATCAGGACATGAAGAGCACAAACTAGAATAGTAGTGTTCGCATAGATGCGTTGAATACCGCTGGATCAATGAGGAGCTAATATTATGGGGTCATTGTGGAAATTTAGAAGCTCAACAACGTACTATTCAAGATCCTCTTATTTCGGTGCGTTGTTGGGTTAACCTGTAGAACATAAAGGTTGATAAGTACGGTGTCACTACTGTGCACCTCGAACGTATTGGATACCAAGGATGAATGATTGATAGATGAGTCTTTTTCAGACCATACCCCAATCATATTGACAAATTTTTTGTTCACCCTTGCAAGAAACCGATCTTTTGTTCTTGAGAGAATGATTCTTGGAAGATCGGGTTTTTGATGTTCCTGCCTTGTGTTTTAGGTTGCCATGATATGTGAAAGCCACCTAGGATCATCTTGATCATCAACAACCCACGAGCAAGCTTAGGGCTGAGTTTTTATTCTTAAACCCATTCTTCTACATTCTTCCTTCAATTGGAAAAAGGTCAGAACTTTGATATCAATCCTTGCAATTGAAGGTTAGAATAGGTTCCTAACATCCTTAGGAAGGTGCCTACCAAGTTTCATGGGTTTTGGATCATTCAATCAAAAGTTACATCAATTTTTGATTTAAACTCATGCTGAAATTATTGTTCATATACCTGATTTTACTGTTCATTACGGTAGTGCTAGCCCTACATGGGTGGTAGTGCCGTCCTCAGGCTCAGAACTCTAAAAATTATATCTTCCACTTCTATTTGTTGTTTGGCACTTTGGGTTGGTTTCTTAGGGGATAAAAATTTAATTTGTGATCATTTACCCCTCTCTCTAATCGCCATCTTAGTCCTTCAATTTCATATGTTCCTGTATTATAATTAATGAGATGTACATTAATTATAATTACTAAGATGTATTGATTAAAATTAATGAGATGTATGTATTATAATTAATTATAATACATGAGAGATATGTTTGTATTATAATTAATGAGATATTTGTATTATAATTAATGATATATATATATATTGTAACACTAATTCATTAATGTATGCATTATAAATAATGACACAAATTTTAAAAATATTGATAGAGAAAATGGCTCATCCCAAACGGTTCAAGCCCAGAACCATCTAGGATGGGCCTTTTGCCTGAGCCTCTTATAGCCCTGCTGTCATCTTGGCTAAGTCTTGCGCACCCCTAGCCTGCTATAGCTCCCACGTGCCTGCCTTCCTAAACCCTAGCACCCGCACCCACAGCCGCCTCCCCCCATCGATCTCCCTCCGCCTCCTCTCGCCTGCCTCCCCAAACTCTAGCACCTGCACCCGTGGCCCTCCTCCTGCACCCTAGCCTCCCCTCGGCCTCCCTTTGTCGTGGCCTTCCCTTCAGTGTGGCGTCCTCCCCCGGCCTGCTGCTTGGACCTTCCCCCAACAAGGTGTTCTCCCTCCATCGGCCCTCCACCGCATGACGCTAGCTCTGCCGGTGGACTATGGCGCTAGCTCCGCCTCCTACCCATCCCTCTAGGCACAGCTGCCGAATCGCTCGCCCTTTGTCCTCCATCTGAAAGGTACCTTTGTTGATTGCTGTTTATAGTTATGCTATATAATTTCTGTGAATGTACATCGCCGTGTATCTTTGTGATAGTAACATCTTAGGCGACCAAATCCTAAGATCTCCAATAAAACTGTGGCCAAAATATGTTACACAGGAACAGAGATAGGTACCACTCTAAGCCTGAAACTGAACTATTCAGGTAAAGGAACATATCAAGTTTTTGTCCACCTATTGTTGCACTAGTACTTTCTGAAGAACACAAGAAGCATGATCTTGTCCCAAGTTCTAATCCATGTATCTACTTATACGAAATTATAGAAGTATTGTTATACAGTTCAACTCAAACTCTTCTTAAGACCTGCCAAACTAAACTCTACATGTAACTCCAACGTGAGAGTCCATGCTGGCCTATTCTTATGCACTCTAAAAACATAAAGAAATTCACATGATAGGGTATACAAGACTTGAACAATTCTGTATAAAGACCAAAGCTTTGTTAATCTAGGAGACGTCATTAGTAGCCATTGAAAGTAACTAAGATCAACAATGATATATGGACTACTTACTGCTAGTCAAACTAAAAATAACCGACCACTTCTGCACAAACCAACGTCCATGCATTTCTAGATGGTAATAGTTGTTTGGACGTCATTCTTTTCATTGGAGGGGTGACTATGTCATGCTGTCTGATCATACATGCACAGTGCAGAAGAGTTCGTGCATCAAAGTGCGGTATACAAGACCGTCTAGTCAAAAAACCACTCACATAGACTCGGCTCAACTAGGTACGCGGGCAAGATCGCGCAATAGACAAGAGAGGACAACAAGGCAATCCAAAAGGAGGTTGTGCCGCCGTTTGTCTCGATGGTGGACCCACGCGCCCGTAACTGAGTAAGAGCGAGGTCACGTCCAACATCTTCCGACGGCGTGTCCTTTACCAACCCCGCAGATAAGGAAATGTCCCAATGCCTGATATCATTAAGCACGGAATCTTCCCAGGGTTCTTTTACTTCGAACAGACAGAAAGATATACTCTCCACGGCCTTTGCAAACAAGGAACACTTAGGTCGCACCTGAAGCCTAGGTGTTTTCATTCCTTGAAAACTAGGATTCCTACATGACTCCAACACTTATCGGAGTAGGAAGAGAAGCCAAGAACGAGGAACGGCTAGTAGCCCTAATCAAGGAAAAGGTTGTGGAAAGGCTGAGAGTGTAGTTTGATAGTCATCTAAGAAGCTTTGAAGAAAGGATGGAGCAAAAGATGGCTGCAGAGAGACAGGCATAGAACGTGCAAGCCCAAGAAGCACATGCGTAGTTTAGCTCAACAAACCATCGGAGCAGCTAAACATCCGCCCCTGAGACAGACATGGACAAAGTCAGATTTCCTCCTGATGACACTCGGGTAATATACATGTCTGCAATGCTCCTTAGATAGACCTGTTGGACGTGTTAGCTAATTATTTGTGTATCCTTATGTAGACACCGTGCCATCTACAAATGAAGCTTGCCAACGGCTCTATTCCCCTGTAGGCTACTTGGGGATGCGTGTATGCATCCGGTGTAGGGCGTTTGTGTACGGTCGTACTTTAGAGCTAGGCTACATGA
>JAYEVE010000756.1:0-162224 GCA_036346375.1 Guadua angustifolia
CCACCGTCATTTCGGACCACTGGCCGCTACACGGTCGCGCTCTGGGCGTTCGCCGTCCTCCTCACGCTCGCTTTCTTCCTCCTACCGAGCATGCCATGGCGCACTGTGGAGTCCTCCTTTCTCGCCGCCCACTTCGTCACGCATGTTATGACCGCGTGGTTAGTCGCCTCGGAGAAAGGGGCCACCGCCGTCACCTAACCTTTGCACTTCCGTGTCTTCTGGAATTGCCACCGCCCTCGGCGCCGCGCTCTTCTCCGCTTCAGCGGTGGTCCGCTGCGCCGACGGTTCGCTGCTCTTCCCAGATGACCCTCTCGCCTTTACCGGCCTACTCGTCTCCATGCCTCTGGCGTACCTAGTCATCATTGGCTTCATCGACCATGATGCTGGAGCTCATGAAGGTGAATCAGAAAACACCAGCGCCGAGGCGCCCACCACGCTGTGCGCCGCCGCATCGTTCCTCTTTCTCGCGACGTTTAATTGGATCAACCCGTTTATCTCCAAGAGGTATGCCAATAACTCTCTCACCGCCGACGTCTCACCAGTGTCAAGGTGGTAACCGCGCAAAAGCGTCAGACGCTTTGTTCACGTCTAACGCCGCTACCGTCACGCAGATTCCGTGGGCATCGCGCTCGGGTCATTCTTCCGGCTGCGATTATCGATCACCGCGGCGCTAGGCCTCTCGCGCCTTTGCGCCTATGTACGCTCGGTCATCACTTATTGATCGATTTCGAGTTCATTCACTACGGCAAGACGATATGGAAGATCTTGAATGAATTCTCTTGATTGATTCTGTGAAAATTGTACATCATATATAGAATACAAAAGGAATGATTTGCCGGCTATTAATTACCAGAAATAATCAGGGGTTTTGCTATAATAATCAGCTATATTTAGAGAGATATGGGTGGCTGTAAATTAGGAAAGAATAATTAGCTATAATGACTGGCCATTATTGGAGATATGGGGGGAGAGCTAGGAAAAACGGACCGTTACCATCAACGCAAATATACTATATATAGTATCGAAGAATTGCGGCCTCCGGGCCACGTGTCGCCCTGGCGAGGCCCCCGGAATCCAAATTGCGATTAGGTCCCTAAAATCGCGTTTAGGTCCTTTTGACCATTTTTTTTTGTAAAATAGCCCGAGAAATATAGGAATCACGTTCGGGTCCCTACACACGGTTTATAGCTGAATTGGAAATCGCAGATAGGTCCTTTCACGATTTTTTGTAGATCGATGCAAAAAATCGAAATGACGTTTAGGTCCCACAACGCAGCTTTTCAAAAAAAACAGATTTTTTCTCGTGGGCGGCATCGCGCAACCCAACTAGATTTTTTTTCGCGCCGTAACGCATAACCCAACCTAGTTTATATTAGTAGAGACAAAAGAATGCTACGAGACATCTTGTTCCATAGCTTTTTTTTTTTACAATTTCATGCCATAGTTTTGTATAATGTCCTACTCCATCCATCATGCAGTTTAAGTTTCTATTCTTAGGAAGCGTTGCTTCACAATATAAGTCCATTACAAAGATAATTTATTGTTTCTTGGTCTGTACATATTGTGGGTTATGAAATTATATTGCGAGATGGAGGGAGTAATGTACATTGATTCCGTGTAGCAAGGACCGGATAATAGAATGCGGTAGGTATGATTAAGTTAAGTAGGTACTTCCTTCCTTCTTTTTTACTTACGTCCTATAGTCCATACTGTCTAACTTTCTAAAGTTTGATTGTCAATGGGTTTAAAACTATTTGGGTTGACTATATAAAAATTATATAATTAGATTTATTGTTAAAAATATTTTTATAATATTATGATTTTATTAGTACATCTTAATGTAAAATTATAAAAAGTAACAGCCAAATTGCATCTTAAACGCACAAAAAAATCTAAAAGGACAACTAAAAAGAAGGGGGTAGTACCAGAGAAAGGAAAGGAATGCGACCCTGAAGAAAACCGGCGATTTGGACGGCATTCCGGGAGTTTATCCCGTCCCGGTGGCGTTTCCGATGTGGCGTTTTCTCCTTGTTTCGTCCCGTCCAGAGATGGCGGCTAGCTTTGTTGCAGCAAGAGGCCGCACCTATAGGAACAAGAAACAAGGCAGTCAATCTGCTAGCCTGATACACCGGGACATCGCGTACATGGGCTGGTTGAAACAAACCCATCCAGTTTTGTGAAACGATTTGGTTTGCCATCATTTTGTGCTGTACGAGCGGAACAGATGGGAGATTCTTGGGTGTGGGTGTTGCTTGCTGCAAGAACCTTGTTCCCTGGAGCATAAAGATTCAGACATTCTTCTCACTTGAGTTGTATGATGTATCAGTCCTGCATGCTGTGGGCCTGTGCGGGCAGCTGAGTTTTTGTCCATCCAATTTGGGCTCCAAACAAATAGAGATAGTGTTCACTGTTGCTCTGCTTCCTTGCGTTCGTGGTGTACGTTCAGTACCGCGCCTTAAATACTACTGGAAAAAGACCGCGGGACTAAGTGGGATACTAAGAGTATGACGGTCGGAGCCGGTGCTTTAGCCCCCTCCTGCCTCTCCTTACGTACGCCACTGGTTCTAAAGCATGAGCACAACGGGCTATGATATGATCACTTTGCTTAATTAGCACCCCAGTAATATAAAGTTGCAGTAAATAATCACTTGGAACTAGCCCATTTGAACACTATTTTACATTATCAAATTAGAACCTCACATACAGCCCTGAAAAATTGGGAAATGGGCACAGGTGCACACTGCTAAAAGGCAAGTCTGAATCTGTACGCCCTAAAACCGCATTATTTGGCTGTACAATGATCCTGACACAACTGTACATACGAACAACAATAGCAGCAGGGCTATCTCCGGATCTTCGCAAGCACAACTGTTCTGGAGACTGGCGTTCATTATTGCTCTCCAAGGATGAAGTAGCAACCACTTGGTCACATGTAAAATACAAACCGCGAGGGACTATACAAGGAGAGAGGGGTGCGGATCAATTTCAATGCTCAAGAACCCGGCGATTACAATGGTCACAGGTCAGAGGTCACCGCAGCATCCCGCTCCTCTTGTAGCAGACCAGCGCGATGATGTACAGCGCGACGGTGCCACCGATGAGGCCGTAGGTGGTCTGCCAGAAAATGTAGGTGGGGGCCTGGTACAGCGGGATTTGGATGTTTATGCCGAACACGCCGGTGACGGCGATGGCGGCGCTGAGCACCAGCGTCGCCGTGGAGAGCAGGATCCCCATCTGCAGCAGCTGGTTCTGCCTGTCGTCCAGCATGATGTTGATGTAGTCCTCCGTGTCGTCCACGTACTCCCGCAGCTGCTCCGATTCCGTTCGATCGGAGGCGTTGGTAAGAAAGAGCGTGGGAAACAGAAGAGAATTAAGCAAAGCTTGGGTTTTCAGGACGACAAGAACTTCTCGATGGATTAAGAGAGAGCGTACAGTGGAGAGCTTGTTCAGGGTGCCATCGATCTGCACGAAGTAGGCTTCCAGCAAGATCTCCAGCTCATCTATATTAGGCCTGAACCCTACGAACGATGACGATGCCTCGCCGCCGCCGCCGTCAGATGCTGTCCCTCCTTCGACTTCTCCATTTCTGCAGCCATGATCCATTTATTCATGCCGAGTTAACTAGTTATAGGACTGAATATTTTCGGAAGAACATGCATACATACATGTATGCTAGCTGCTGGGTGATCATCGATCAAAGTACTACTACGCATACCTCTCCTCATCCAATTCGGTCAGCTTTTTCTCAGTGTCGTCGAATCTTGACGACTGGCAAGCTGCTTGGTAAGCAAGCTTCTCCGTCAGGTGCATGGCTGCCATGTCCATGTCGTCATCCAGCAAGTGCTCCAGCTCATCCCTAATCTATCAAAGATTTGTGTACATGTGTGATATGTCAGAGCACATGTGAGGATGGATGGCACACAAGTACTACTCCAACATTGCCAAGTTGCTGGAACACCATCATACAAGAAGACATCCGCAAGTTTCTACTATCGAGTATTGATCGCTTAGTCCACGATGAGTTATGGGTTTATGATTTCACTGACCTGGAACTTTAGCACCAGTGAAAAAACAGAGTTGCCTGTAAGCAAATTACCTTCTGAACACGCCCAGAAATAGCAACCAAACGACTCTTTATTTGCCTCACACGCTCAAGGTTGAGAGTGCTGACTTTGGATGTGAGTTCATCTAAAGCCGGGTACGCCTCCTTCTCCAATGTGCTAGTCTGGTGTGACATACCAACAAGCAAAATTTCAGGAACTGCATTTCGCGTGCTGTGACATTAATCGCTTAAAACTTCATAGATAGGTGGCAACCAAATCTTGTGTGTATTCTAGACACGAGAAATGCAGATACATACACGACATTATCAAATACATAAATAAATAAACCTGAAACTTGCTGATTGAATTACAGAGAGGGAATTACATGAGGCACTTAGCTAGGTCCCTCGGCACCCATATCAAGAACCGTATGATACATATGTATAATTAACCTGAAATTTATAGTTTGTGCATGGATTGTATTATCTGTGTGCTGTGTATATGTAAACATGAGCCAGTTGAAACTCATAAAATTAAGTTCTGCAACTAACACGGCAACAGTGATTATATATGACGAATTGAATTTCAGTGTCGTATCAGTAGTGCAACACGAAAATTACCTGAAATTCCTTGCTATCACAAGCCAGAATTCAAACCGAAAAGGCTAAGTAATTACGTAAGATACACTCCAGATCCCCAATGAAATGAATAAAAGGAAAAAAACACTGTGCATCATTCTGGGGGAAAAAAACTTTACACCTTATATAGACATGTACTATGTGAATAGTGTGAACTTCAAAAGGTAACGTGCCCTAATTACTACCTAAAAAGAACGAATTTGCGTCGACAGCATCCCAATAAATCTTAGCTAGAACTCGCATGCCAAACCTGCTGTTTTGATCTCTTCTCGAGGATGCAAGAATCACTGTTTAGAGCACAAGAATTTTACAAGATTTTCGTAATAATTTCACACGAAACAGTTCAATTCCCGAAGGAACCGGGAAAAATACTGCATCCCAAATGGGCCTCGCTGAGTACAGCGAATGGAAGAGCATATATAAGATACCTCGTGTTCAAGGGAGTTGCAGGCGAACTCGAGGCAGACCTCGAGCGCCCTGAATTCGAACGGCAACACCTTGTCACTGCCCAAAGTTTGCCCGTCGTCCTCCTTGCCGATGCTGACAATCGCCGCCTCTTGTTTCCGCCCGTGGACCGGCGGCGAGGTGATGCTGCTGCCACCTCTGCTCACCTCCTCCTCCTTGAGTGTTCCACCGAAAAGATCGAAGGCAAAACTCGCATTGAGCAAACGATCAAACAGCTAAGGATGCAGCAATCGAACGCACGAGAAAAGAACACCATATGGGAGTTTAAATAAGGACGGAGAGACACCTGCGGCGGCGCGGGCGAGGGCAAGGGCGAGGAGGTGGGGTGCGGGTGGAGGCGAGGCAGGCGCGGAGCTCGCGGACGAGCGGCTCGACGCCGGGGTCCCCGGGGCTGGGGACGAGCACCTCGGAGGCCGTGACGATGGCGCGGACGTGCTCCAGGCGCACCACCACGGCGCGCTCGCGGCCCAGGATGCCCGACGGGAAGAGCAGCGCCGTGTCCAGAACGCGCAGGTCGCGCAGCGCGAGCCCCGTCCACCGCATCAGCTGCTGCTTCCCGACCTCCTCCACCCGGCATGCCCCCGCGCCCGACAACACCGCCCACTCCCCCGCCGCCGCCCCAGCCGCAGCCGCCGCGTGCCTCCGCCGCGCCGTTGACATGGACACGGCCATGGCCATGGCGGCGGTCTCTTCTTGGTGCAGTTGGCATTCGGGCGGGCTCCTATCTATGCGCGTCCCCGCTCGCGCGGCGGCATGTGGGGGAGTGGCGACACGGGGGCGAGGGAAGCACGCGCGCGCGCCCAGCCGCTGAGGGTAGAGCGAAAGAAAGCTAGCAAACCGCGAAGCTGAGTCCTCTGCTAAATAATACTTCAATTTTGAGTCTTCAAATATGGTTCGATTCATAGAATCAATTAACCTTCTATCCTCGTATTCGAGTACTTCATATACAAAAAAAAGAGTGATCACAGACAAAAAAATCACTTGAGTACCACTTAGCAATTCCCTATCTTTAATGTATAATTTTATTTTCTATAATTGAAATGCAATTGTATTTGTTATATAACTCTAATATCTATCTATATGATTAATCTGCACCGTTATAATCTGGCTCCACTAAAATTAGTAGTGGAGATCATTCTCTTTTTCTTCAGATTAATTGAGAATTTCTAATATATTTTTTCTTTTTAAGATTATTGTGAGATTTCTCGCCTTTAAAACGAATATGGCGCCTTGAATATGACCCATTGTTTTTATATATAAATAGTTTTGTAACATCATAAATCTAATATATATATTTGAAATTTGCTAAAAGTGTGATACAAATTGTTCCTAAGTCTTACAAATCCCAACCACCAAAATCAAACAAAATCAATCAACAAATTTAACCCCTAAAGAGATAAATTCGTGCTATTTTTTGATTTTTTGGAGATACTCGTGTATAAGCTGCACCCTCCTAGATCCGGCTTTTGCCTCACGCCCTTCGCCTCAGGCTCCGCAGGCTTGTACCGGTGCCGGTGTTGCTTGTGCTGTTGCGCGGCTATTGGTCGATTCACGTACATCAACTTAACGAGATCATAAGATATTGGAGCAGACTCTTGCAGCACAACACCTGTTATGCATGAAATTGTAACTCTCTTGGGAGGTTCATCTTTAGATATTGGGGCACTAGCTGACACTTATAAGTTGTTTGGTTGGCTGTATCTGGAGAGAATTGGCTCTGTAGATTCAAAGTTTCACTGTTTGGTTGGCTTCTCAGGTATCTGGGTCAGGCTCGACTGATGCAACATCGCCCTCGAGCCAGGCCCGTGGAAACGAAATTCTTGGGCATTTCGACGGCCCGGCTCGCAGATGTAATCCTCGCGAAGGGTTTCCCCACCGCTCGTCGCCGCCTCACCCATCTCCCCATGCCTCCTCTCACACGGCTCTCCCCACGCCTCCGCTCCAGATCGAACCCATCTGCTTCCACGCCTCTGCGAGTTCCCCACGCCTCCTCTCGCACAGCTCTCCCCATGCCTCCTTGCTCCACGCCGCCTCCTAGAGGTGGGCGTCGTCTTGGTCGGGCCGGTCCGGCATGGGTCTATCGTGCTTCGGGTCTAAATCGTCGTGCAGGGTTAGTCCAGCTCGCTGGCGGCGAGCCTGAGCACGCCCATTTGCCCTTCGTGCTCGCCTGCAGGTCGCGTCTTAGTGCCGCCAGGTCCGGCCCATTTATACTATTACTACAAGAGAAAATGATCACGGATTGATTTCTTCCTTTATCTGTCTAGGACTTGCTTTTTCTCCGGTCGAAACAAAATCCTATTGTGTTTATTCTTCTCGATTTTTTTGATTCGGTTGTTCCTTCTAGTCACATGCATGCAGCTATGCATTTACTCCTTGATTTGCTCACCCACACATACAACGTATGGATGCATTCCCTTCCTTTTCTCCGGTCCATCCGTAGTTTTCTTCCTTTACTCTTTGATTTGCTCACCCACAAATACAACACAGTGCGTGCTGTTTGGCCGTCTTGCCAAGCACGGCCCGGACTGTCGTGCTGGTCGGGCCGCCCATCGTGCTCGGATTATGTGGGCCAAGACGGCTCGACAATGCAGTCTTGGCCCGCCCGCTTAGAACAAGATCTGACGGTCGGACGTGCCTCGTCAGGCCGGCCCAAAATAGCCCGGCCCAGTGCCCACCTCTAGCCTCACCCATCTCCCACGCCGCCTCTGCGAGTCCCCCTCTCGCACGGCTCTCCGACCGCCGATTCTTCTCCTCTCCGACCACCGGCTCTTCTCCGCCTGCCTCCAACCCCCACGCCGCAATCTCTCGTCCACGCCTCCAGGTCTCTAAACCCATCTCCCACGCCGCCTCCTCTCGCACGGAACCCAACCCCTACGCCTCCGCGCTCAAGGAGTTCCATTTTCGATGCACTTTACTCATATCAAGTTAGTTTTTCGATCTTCTGTCAAACTGGGTATGGTATTTTTATGATCTTATCTATCACAGCAAGCTTTTATGTTATCAGACGAATTTGGTAAGTAACTTATATCCATCGCTTGATAGTGTCTGCTCTTATGTTCTTTGTCAGAATTTACTCCAGTCCGTGTTAATTATAAACTGAATATGGTAAATCCGGTGGAATGTTTCTCATGGATGACAGATTTTTGTAAGCATAAAGTTCACAGACACAAGTGGTGGCCATGGAATTCAAGATTCCAGGACATGCGATTGAAAAATGTTTAGATTAAATTCTTTGCAGGGAGCGAGAGAACCTGCACAGACAGAAGCTAAAGCCAAGGTTACACATGTCGTTTCTGTTTCTTCCTCCGCGTCGTTTCTGTTCAGGTCCATGCATGAGTTCGCAGCACCAACTCTGTGTGTTCCAGTCTCTTGTTCGTGTGAGTTCTTGTGGGTAAATCTCTTACTTTTCCAGGATAAAAGTAATTCTACAAGGTTTTCTTAACGTTAGTTCAAGAGGAGCATATATAACACTTTTCCAGAATTACGGATAAAAAGTGAGACCACATTTTCAACGTCTCGGCAGCATTCGTCCGATCGAGTAGTTGATGGTCGAGATTTGCGCTTGTAAAAAAAAGGTTAAGTTGCCATTTGAAAAAGGTTAAGTTTCGCATGAATGGATTACACTACATCATGCAATCAACCAAACAAAGATCTCTTCTCACTGCACTACATCATGCAATCAACCAAACAAAGATCTCTTCTCACCTGCACCACTCATGCAATCAACCAAACACCATCTCTTCTCACTTGCACCACCATGAAATCAACCAAACAACATCTCCTTGCATCCACTCAGCCTGGATCCCACTAGCCTAGCTCTACTTATACAGTCTGGTTGAGTTGAGAAGGCAACCAAACAGCCCATTACTCTCTTGGGAGCTTCATCCTTTAGCTTAAAGCTACTCGAAGCTTATATGCTCTTTTAGACAGGTGTAGCTCAGACCCTGTCTCTCAAGTGATTAGGCCTAATCTATATTTATCCAAACAAGCCCTTGGTATTTGAGGACGTCTTCTTTGTGCCAAGTGCCAACAGAATCAAAGCTAAGGAGAGAAGGGTTTTTATAATTGATAGCAGCCAAGTCTAATGGGAAGATCCCTAGGAGCAAGGAACCAAGGTTCGAAATCTCTTTTTCGAATGACATCTCGAAGATGGTCAAAATTCAAAATCTAGATGAGTTCTTAGAAATCCATTTTTTTCACCGAGAAAAATGAAATTTCGGACAGAATTCCTGAAATCTAGGCGAGATTTGCCGAGATTTCGATGAATTTGCACTGAGTAAAAAATGGCTCAAATGATGTAGAAAAATTTTGAAATTTTTTTGGAGGTTCCTGCCACAACAATTGTATTCCCATAAAAATTTCAGATGATTATCAGGTCTAAGGAATTTTTAAAAATTCAAATATTGCTACCGTCCTGATAAAACGCTGACTAGCAGGTTTGAACCAAATGAAAAATGGAACAAACCACGTTATAAAATTTTGAAATTTTTTTGAATAGTTATGATGCATCACTAATATTCTGATAAAATTTTCAGATAATTATCAAGCTTCATAAATTTTTAAGAATTCTGACAGTGTTACTGTCCTGATAAAAGCCATACTAGCAAAGTTCAACCAAATGAAAAATGGTCTAAACCATGTTAGAAAATTTTGAAATTTTTTTTTGGATGTCTTGATGTATCACTAATATTTCTATAAAATTTTCATATGATGATAAAACTTTAAGAATTTTCAAAAAAATTCTGACAGTGCTACGTCCTAATAAAAGCCCGATGATCAATATATAGATTTATTTTAGCAACCAAAAAGGTTTAGAATTTTTGAAAATTTTACATAAGAGTGATAAATAAATGCTTAATATATCATAAAAATTTTGAATCATGATCAATCTTTAGTGAATTTATAAAATTCTTACAAAGGCATTGTACCATTTATGTTATTTCTATTTTTGATTCTTGAAATATAACAAATGAAGTTCAATGCATACATTGATTTGGTGAGCAAACAAAAAAAGTTTAAAAATTTTAGAGAATGGTACTGAGGCAATTCTTAATCTCTCACAAAAATTTTGGATCATGATCACACTCAAGAAACTTTATAAATTCGACAAGGTTATTGTCCCAATTATGTTCATTCAGTTTTTGATTTTTTAAAGATAACAAAATGAAGTTTATATATTTTTAAAAATTTTCTATATGATTCTACACTACTAAAGATAGTATCATAAAATTTTTAGATTATGACCAGGCTTGTACAATTTTATAAAAATCTAAGAGTGTTTCTCTCGAAATTTTAAAACGACTCAAAACTTTGGTTTTTCAACAAATTTTCATAGAAGTTGACTTTCTTAAGGATTATTGGATCAAATCCGGTCATATACAGCCATAAAAAGTTAAAACCCGATAAAAAAAACCCTGAGATTTCTGTGAGATTTGGTGAAATCTTATCGAAAATTTTTGAGATTACTATAGCAATTTAATTTTTTTACCCAGCCGAAATCCTAAACCTCGGTCGAGATTTATGAGATTTTGAGGGTTTTTGAACCTTGCATGGAACCAGGCATCTCGCCAGTGGTAGAACGTGAGGCTTGAGCCAATGTATGGTGAGAGGCAGCAATAAGTGATTAGATGAACTAGGCAAGCAAAAGTGTGGCCATATTGCACTCTACTTAACAAAACAGTAAACCTGGACATTAGGCTTGACTTTTTTTTGGCCAGTCCATAGTACGATAGGTACCATATGGTATAAATGATAGGGCTGTGACAGACATTGCTGTTAGGTATGATAGGTGGACCGACACGGCATGAACATGCCCAATGGGCTCGAAGTAGGCATGACACATGGTAGGACGTTCTGCCGTGATATTGCGGAATATTATGGCTTGCCCTATGGTTGGCGCCTTTTGCGGTCCTCGTATATAGACAAAGAGAAGATAACGGAGATGCTAAAAGGTGGAGTATGGAGACTAGAGAGTACATGATCACTGAAACCGAACACGCCACCGAGCTGCTCCACACTAGGGTACCCCACATTAGGTATAAGGTTTTAGCGAGTCAGTAACATTGTACCTGTTTAAGAATGAATAAAATGTAGTTCTTTTTCTCTAATATTTATATTCACTGTCTCAGGTTCGTGCATCTCTGATTCTTTTCTCCCGTCACAATAATGCAAATGAGTTAGACCTAGGCCAGCACGGCATAAAGCTGGCATGAATAGCAAATGGGTCTTGTCTGAACTCGTCAAGACAAATCGGACTGGTCGTACTGTGGTGGCATAGCACAGTTTAGGCACACGGCATGATGCCCACATCTACCAAACACCCCACAAATTAAACTAGTACTACTTGCTATTAGTCCTAAAGAAACTTATCTCAACATGAATCAATAATTGGCTTAGATATATATTGTTATTTAAAAAAAATGAATAAACTACCCGTAATTCAAAGATCGAGAATATATAAATTTGCCAAGCGGACCCACCTTTAATCATCTCTATAACATAGGGGGAGAGATCTCAAAGTAATGCGCTAATTAAATAGAAATCAAATATCCTAAATTTTTTGTTTACAAAAAAAGAACTTAAAAATTTAGAATTATGCAATGAAAACTTTATAGATCATAATATATTGCGCTACACCGCGCAATTGCGGCTAGTTGGAAGAAATTGTTGCTACGCGAAGCACGTCCCAGCAGAGCTAATATACGCATTGCGTTGACTAAAGTTACATTGATACCTTAGTTTTTTCTGCAGGTTTATTCAGTGTAGTTAGGGCTGGTTTGTACAACTGGGCAGATATAATCGAGGAACTAAGATTAATGAGATGAGTGATGCTAAACATACCCAGAGATTTGGACTGCTTTATGAGAAGTGATCATTTTTCTAGCTCCTTTACATGCGTGCCGCTCAGCTAGGGGTGAAAACGGGACGGATAATTCCCGCCCGATCCGGAGCCGGATCCGGTTTCGTCCGGATCCGGGAAGCAAAACGGATATCGGGTCGGATCCGGATCCGGATATTTATAAACGGATACCGGATCGGATTCGGAGCGCCCACTATCCGGAAAATATGGGTCGGGAAACGGATATCGGGTATTCGGGAATTCGGATATCCGGATTGTCTGTCACGTGGATCATGGGCCGGCAGGCTGTCACTTGAGCGGCTGAGCCCAACCCTTACGGCCTTATTCCGCCCGTCTCTGGAGCTCTGGAGGCTGGAGCCCTAGCGCTTGACCTTGAGTCCTTGACTCCCGTCCGGCCGTCCCTGACTCAGTGACTCGACTCCCCGTCTGGCCGTCTCTCTCCATCTCTCTGTCTCGGCCTCAGATCCGATCGCCTCGATTCCTTCCCAAAGACCGGCCAGCTCTCCTCCCCGTGGCGGTCCTCGGCGGCCGGCGCTCCCCGGCCATTTGTCCCATGGCTGCACTTCCTCCTCGACGGCAACTTTTCCTGGCCGGCTCGGCGCTCCTGGCGGCCTCTCGGCTGGCTATACCCCGACCGGCAGTCCCAAGGTCTGGCGTTCCCTCTCGGCCCTCCCGGCCAGCGGTCCCTGCGTCCGGCGCTCCTCTCGGCCCTCCCGGCGGTCCCGATGGCCGGCGCTCCCCACCCTCAACGTCAACTGCTTCGAAGAAGACAGGAGGAGAATACTCTATTGTCTGAGAATGATATGAATCATGAATGTGTGATGTTTGATCTAGTGACTGAGAATGATAAGAATGTCTGAATGTGTGATGTTTGAGAATGATAAGAATGTATTGATGTGATGCTCTATTGTCTGAGAATGATAAGAATGATAAGAATGCGAGCTAATGATAAGAATGCTATGGACTTGATCTATTGTCTGAGAATGATAAGAATGTGTGATGTTTGATCTAGTGACTGATAAGAATATTTGATGATTGGCTATGAACAGAAATGTTAAGAATGTATTGGCTATACCTTAGGCTGTTAGGCATTATACTACAGTGCCAGTGAAGTATTATACGAGTCCATTTTTATATCTCACGTGAATCTATCCTTGTTCAGTGGAAATTGAAGCAATATGCCTGCTTGTTAGTTGTTATGGGTGCCTCCTCTGCTTGTGTTTGTATGACAATAACACATAAAATTTAAATTTGATGGGACAGAGTAGTGAAGAACAAATGGGGAATGTTGGACCTTTGCATAGCATAGTATCAGTATGGTTTTTTGTTTTTCGTTGTGCAACATCTTCCTGTTTCCTTGTTCCAAGATGAATCTTGGCTGTAGGCAACAATGAACCTGTTGTACGCTTTCTGTCATGGATTTACATCATGTGCTTTGTAGATTTTAATATTAGGCTTTCAACTTATGATACTTTCAATTTTTATTGATCAAGCTAACGTGAAAGGTATGCCGAGCTAATGATAAAAATATCTGCATTATACTTATACCATATAAATATAATTTAGCAGGAAGCAAAGCAACAAATTAGTTGATATCATCAACTAAATTATATTTATATGGTATATTATATAATGCGATATTTTCCGCGATTATACATGTACTGTTATGTCTATGAACGATATCATAAAAGACTTTAAAGTCCTTAAACTTAGTTGCTTGGCTACTTGCTCGTGAACTGTGATGTCAAGGATTGCTTACTATTATTGTTATGTATTTCAAGATTTGTGTGGTTTAATTCAACATATATTACTTTATGTATCGTGTATTATCCGCTCCCAAATTATCCGTTTCCGTCATATATCCGACCAGATCCAGATCCGAATTATCCGGATTCGATCCGGATCCGGCTAGCCCAGATCCGTTCGAATCCGGAAAAATATGGGTTAGGATACGGAAGAGCAATATCCGCCAGATCCAATCCGTTTTACCCTTTACGCCAGCCTCCCTCGATCGAAACAAAGTCCTTGCACGTGAGCCTACATTAAAATATTGGCAAGACAACATCATTAGTATGAACATCACAGATAGTGCCGCAAATGGAAGTGATGTAAAAGAGTATTCATGTGTGCATGCTCGGCGGGATGACAACACCAGTAGAGATGGGGAACTCCTGCTGGAGACTGAACTGCCGCACCATACGGTGGATGGCGTAGGTCTCGACGTAGACGTCGAACACCAGGTGACACCATGTGAGCCAAAAGGCGGCGTCACTGGTGCACTGTTGGGATAGGCCCTGAGGTGCTCACACATGGACCAGCTCTAGGAGGTACGGACGCCAGATGATGCGATCATCCATCAGTTGGTCAAATATCGCTACGTACTCAGGGTACAAAGCGTGCAATATGACAGGTGTAAAAGTCGGCTACAAAAAGTGAAATGGCAACCGTTAGTACGAAACATGCAAATTATTGTACAATTGACAATAAAGATGAATTTACTAACTTGTCGGCGACACTACAATGTCCCCATCGTAGGACGGTCCATGTCATCTGTAGGGGCTCCGTAGAAGGCTGCTTTGTATGGTCCCAAGTCCATCTGCAGTTGTCTAATCTGGAATCTCTCGAAGGACCATAGTTGGAGGAGTAGTGGATACCCAATGAGAGTGGACCAGTCCACCACGCGACGGTACCTGTAACATCCCAAAATTTGGATTTTCAAAAATTTATATTAAATTAGCTTTCCAAAATTTGTCTTCAATCTTATTTGATTAAAGAAGCTTATATCTCACTGAGAATTTTATCATGTCTTCCTCATAACATACTTAACTCATGGTAAAAAATATCAAAAATAATAATTACTTTTATTGCCGTTTAAAATTCAAAACAGATATCACTTAAATCTGAAATCGCAATGTCGAATTTTTATTAAATAATGGAGTAAGGTTTTGAGCTGAAAATTTTACAGAAGCATCCTTAGCTCAAATTCATTTGAAAAACAATGTTTCAGAAATAATAGACTTTATTTACTCTTAAAGAAAAATCAAAAACAGTAACAAGGATTTGAAGAAGTCATTCTTTTAATTGCCAAATCCAACACCTTAATGAAACTCAAAGAAAACTCAAACAACATGCTATAGCAAATAATTTTGTAAAATACTAGAGTCCAAATGGAGAATAAATATAATTTTTCTAGAATTTTTCAACACAATTTAGATATCTCGAAAATTCAAAAACAGTTTGAAAATCAGCCAACTTTGGTGAATTACTGTTCTTAAACGACAACAGATAATGAGATGAAACCAAAGAAAATGGAAAGTAGAACCTTTGCACTACTTACTAAAAAAATTGCAGAATTTTTCAACCATTCTAGCATCCCTTGCCAAGCCTGCCTATCTGACATGTCATTTCTGCACTTAATTTCGCCCACTGCTGATCAGCACCGTTCCACTCATTGAAACTTGTAGCTAAGCCTCTGGCAGGTGGTCCCACGCATGCCTGGGCCCGCTGGCCAGCCCCTCCTTCCTTCTCTCCTCCCTTTCTCCCTCTCCAGCTCTCTGCCCGAGTGCTGCCGCGGCCTCGTTTTCTTGCGCCTGGAGTGGTCTCTCCTCCCTGCGCCATTGGTTGGTCTGGGCGGTGCCCCATTTGCATGCTATGCCCAGCTCACCTCTCCTGCACAGCCATAAAGCCAGCCAAGTCTCTCCTCTTTTCCTTTTGCTCGCTGCTGCTGCTCTCTTCGCTGTGGATCTCGCCCAGAGCAGCACCAAGCCAGGCAACCTTCAGGCGAAGCATTCAGGTGAAGCTCCTTGCATCTCATTCTTGCGCACAGCCGCTGCTCACTCTCCTGAGTCCGCTCTGTGTCATGCATGCAGCCGAGGCCACCTCTCTGCCCTCCTGCTCGCCGTGCTTCACCATTGGCGCGAGAGCTAGCAAGCTCGGGCAGCAGCAAGGCGTGCGTCTCCCTCTCGTTCACTGCTGCCAGGTGATTCACTCTAGCTTGCCAATCTCGTTTCTTGCACTCAGCAGCTACTCAGTCTTCTGAGTTGCTTCACCTTGTTGCAGCCGAAGCCAGCCGTGCCTTGTCTTCCTCCCCTCAACCTGGTGCTGCTCCAGCCGAGCCTGTTCCAGTGAAGCACTCAGCCAAGCCGACGCCCAGGAGCCTCCCCAGCCGAGCCACACTTCCCTGCAGTTGCTTCCTCTCCAGTTCAACCGAGTCCAGCGCAAGCTTCTGCCATCGCCATTGTTGCCAGCCGTGAAGCTTCAGGCTTCTAAGGAAGAAGAAGAGGTAGACTCAAACATTTTGTCACCAACCTTTGTCACAAGTGAATGCATGGCGCAGTGGTAGAAGCACTTACTACGTGAGCCAGGCAACCAGAGTTCGATTCCCACTTTCAGCATTTCATTTTTTTTTTTTTATTATTTTTGCCTCATGCGATTAAACTTTAATAACTTTTGCTGTGAAACTCCGATTAATGCAAACTCAATTCCTAAATTTGAGTTATTTAGTAAGGATTTGGAATATGCAATAAAAGTTATATGTTGCTTGCTGCAAAAACTTTTAATTAGAGTTTGAATGAAAGTCACCTTTTAGGTAATATGAAGCAAGTATATGTTTCCTTGCTCCATAAATCATGAAATAAATAATACATGTTCCTGCAACCTCAGATAACACATTTCTATAAAAGATTCAGATTTAAATGTATTTTGTGTCAAGTATTGATTGTGCAATACCTTAATAACATGCAAAACTCAAACGGTTAAAATATGTATCAAATGAGCTCAAAAATTAGTGAAATCAGTTTAGTTGCACTTCTGGGATAGCATAGATCACAAATATACAAAAATATTTAGATTATTCCTTAGTTTGCCCTATTTGCTCATTAGCCAAACATGCAATCGGTAAAATGAACAAATGGCCGTAACCTTTGCAAATGCACCTTAAACTCGACAAAACCAACTTCCATAACCTTGAAATGATATATCCTAACCTGCCATGCAAAAATAACATCAGTTTGATCAACTTCGAGTTTAGCTCATATTAAGCTGAAATCACTATTCATTAGAAAAACGCCTTGAACGAATGAGAAACATCGCGGAATCAACTTTAAAACACTCTTAGGGATATTCCCTAATAACCCCTGAAAAATGGTTACATCATCCCATTTGGTGCAGCCGCAAACAAAGAAAGAAAACTGAACCGTAATAGCGCTAAAAGTGTGGTCGTATAAGCCTTTTAATGATCAGAGAATATCGCATATAAATATAAAATCATGAGGAATAATCGAAAACATTATCTGATATATATACTACCATATTCTAAAAAAATGTATTAATTATAACTTGCTTTGTATCTAAATCCAATCAAGATAATATTCTTCGGAATAATATTCCTTCTTTTCCAGATTATTAATCCTTCTCTTCGGTGTATTTTCTAAAAGCCGATCTCTTTTGTTTAATCATCGACTCAATCCATCCAAGTTCCTAATTTCATTAAGCCGTTGTGCCCAATGCTATTCGTTCTTAATTTGGAGTTTATTTGATTTGCTTTTTGAAGTTTTATTGTATTTGCGTTTGTTTATCGTTAGACGATTCTTCGTAAGTCGTCGAAGGAGCTGAGAATCAAGCAAGCGGAGATTGAAGATCGAGGATCAAGGATCGAAGATAAAGAATAAAGAATAATATAAATTGCAAGGGCCATGCAAGTTGTGCTTTGATCATATTGCTCGGTTTTACAAATTTACTTTGATTCAAATTATTGCATGCTAGTTCAAGATTAAAATGAATTAAATTAATTTGGGAATTAGTTATTCAACCCAATTGCTAAATATCACCTTGCCATGATTATTTGTATGCCATAATTCATTTGTCACCCTAAGATGGTTGATTATTAGTTGGTTGTTATTACTTGCCAACGTGGGTTGGTTAGACCATGTATAATTGCTTAGCCATGCCACGCAACTCATGTCTTTTGAAGATAAAAGGATAATCTTGAATAATGGATTATGAAATGTGTTTGTGAAATGGTGTGACGTGTTGCCACACGATGATGTTGATATGTGGAACCAGAGTGGTTCTACATGGATGTTGAGTTGTTGTTGGCATTGTGTTGCATAATAATCAATGGGGTGGTAAAATGTTTTAGACCGAGGCAAGTGGCAAGAGTGGCATCGGATATGTCACTTTGGTATTTGGCGGTGTTGTTGGTAAATTATGATATGGTCTTGTTGGTGAATTATGTGATGGTAATATTGGTGAATTGTTTGGGGTAGTCTTGCCTTGGTCACCCTAAGGACTTCACCTTGCAAGCCTTTGAACTGAGTCACTCGTACAACCACATATGCGTTATGGGACGGACCTAGTTTAGTAGGATTCGATATCTCACCTTTGATACCTCGGGTGGCAGATTACATTGTGGGTAATCAGATAGGGAGCGCACTGTATACGGCTTGGTACCCATCCAACGGTGTTTAAATCGGTCCTATACTTCGGCTCGAGTGAGGGAAGTGATAGTGAAGGCAACACGGAGAGGTTCCTAGGTTGAGCTAGAAGTTTCGAAAGGCTTTGTTATGATCGCTCATTCGCATCTTGTTGTATGGCGATTCACTACCGACGTGGTGAGTTGATTGTATCTTGTGGGTAAAGTGTACAACCTCTGCAGAGTGTAAAAACTATTGAATAGCCGTGTTCACTGTCTTCAACATTGCTCGGGGATTACAAATCAAGGGGTAGAGTTTTGATAAAATGAGATTGGGAATGTGGACAATGTGATATGGAAATTGGTTAAGAATGAGAAATGCTTTACTTGAGAATGATTACGAAATTTATTATGGATATTACTTGTTTTATCGCTTTTCAATCTATTTATGATATTCATTTGGAAATCTTTGCTTTATTGCAAAAGAACCATTCACCATTCCTTTGGAATAAGCCATGCATGTAGTAATAGAAGCGCATTCGTGCATAACTTGTTGAGTACGGTTGTGTACTCACCCTTGCTATAACAAAACATCACCAGTTGAGGAGAAGTCTTTGTCTTCAAGAAGGAGAAGTTCTGCAAGAAGGCGAATATCTAGGAGTTGAACCTTGTCAAATGCCCGTGGTATTTTGATGGGATTCACCGACGTTCTTCGTTCATTGCTTTATCGCTTTTACTCGAGTTGAAGCCATCTAGGTTTCACAATTGTAAGTTGACCTTAAGGTTGTTCAACTTTGTTATATTAAAGATGAATACTTTATTTATTATTCATTGTGTATGTTTGTGATATTCATCGTTGTTAATCTGTGGGCACTAGCGATCGATCTGGGACTAGTGCCGAAACACGAGGGTTTCCGGTTGTGAAATTCGGTCCCGACAGACTCCATCGCAAAGAGCCCAATACGTGGCAGCAAATACAGCCGGTCCCCAAGCCAGCTATAGGATCTCCTCCAACTCGGTGTTTGTGATTGTTCTCGCATACTGGATCATGTGCTTGTCGACGCTGTTCCCGTGGGACGAGTAGAACAAGACCCAACCAAACAGCCATAGCAGGTACACCTCAAAGTGGTGACTGACGATGTACTCCCTCGCTCCGTCAGCCATCATCTCGAGCTGCAAAAAGTAATGGTCAGTTTCACAACTAAAACAGAAAGTGAAATATAAATTAGACAAAGTAAAGCATACTTACGTAGAATTGTACAAGCCACTTTTGCGCTAGATCGTGTGCAAAAAGTGAAAGGTGTGTACCCGCGCTTGGCGGGTAGCACGTCCACGAACCACCCTAGGAGCTCCATCCGTCACTCCGTGTGGACGTCGTCAAGCACCACTGCGTCCCCGGTGCAAGGAAGGCCCAGTAAATAGCTGATGTCCTCCAATGTCAGCACTATCTCTGCACGGGAGGTGAAATGTATGCATTTCCGGTTGCTAGCGATCTACCAGAGTAGTCAGCAATCTTCTGTCATACGGGAACCTCCTAGAGGCACCACACCTGTCCTATGCATCGACGACAGTTGCCTCCATCATCCGTGCTACAGGCAGTAGCCCTGCCGTTCTCAGCCTGCACGAAAATACTATAAGAATGATCGCTCCACACATACAAGACATCGGAACTATGACAACAGTGCAGTAACCTCAGAATCAATCCCAGGTCGATCTGCCATGCTCTCATGGGGGTCCGCAAGCGTAGGGCGCTAAGCTTGAACAACGGCTCCCTGTCTGGCGACGGCAAGGTAGCTGAGCGGTTTCGGTGAGTCGCGTCTATCACTGGGTCGAGCAACTTGTACAGCTGGACATCGCCCATACATGCAAATGAATACGCAAACAAAACGAATGCAATAATTACAAAGATAATTTGAGTACAACAACTACAAGTCAAAATTCGAATACACAAATGCTAACACCTTTTAAATTCTCAACCTACCCATGCTGCTACACCTATGTATGACGACAACAAGTCGTGTATCAAAAAAATATTGCTACTCTATACAACTAATTACTTAAGAACCAAATTAATCTGGTTGGCAAGTCGTGTATATAAAAAGCTATTCCTACTCTATACAGCTAATTACATATGAGTCTAATTAATCATGTCGCTAAGTCATGTATTAAAAAATACTATTGCTACTCTACATAGCTAATTACGTACATGTCTAATTACTTACAAACCTAATTAATCTGGTCACCACGTCATGTCTCGAAAGTCGCGAAGTCGCTAAGTCGTATATCTAAAGTCGCTAAGTCCTACGTCTGAAGTCCCTAAGTCGTACATCTAATTACTTATAAATCTATTTAATCTAGTCACTAAATCTTATTTTAAAAATTTAATTAAAATGAACGAAGCGAAATTACTTGCACAGTTGCGAGCCCTCTTCTTCTTCTTCCTCTTCTCCCCCTATTCTCGCTTCTTCCTCCTCTTCTCCTCCCCTCCCCCCCCTCCTCCTTGTCTTCTTCCCTCTGCCCTCCTCCTCATCTTTTCCTCTCTCTTTCTCTCGGTGCACTCGGTTCTAGCAATTTGGGAAGATTGGCACTGGAGCGGCCGAGTTCATATAAATCTCTATGTTGCCATTTCAAATGGCTGACAAAGCTTCTTATGTAAACAATCGCTGTTGCCATTTAAAATGGCGATAGACAACTGAACCGTTTGGTAAAGTGACAGAGACTCTATCGCCATTTGAAATGACAACAAAGACTGCTCGCCATTTCAAAGGATGATAGGAGTGTATTTCTATATTTTTTATTAAAAATATGATTTTAAAAAACTTCCGCCTATTATGGTAAGGACCCGCTATTTTTTGTCCATCCAATTTGGCCTCTAAGAGCATCTCCAAAGAGAGCCCTAAACCAAACCCCTAAACCTTAAAATAGGGACTTTAGTAAAAATCTGAGATCAAAGAGGCCCCTAATCCAAGCCCCTAAAATTAGAAGGCCTCTAAATTTGCCTCCTCATTTCAATTCGAGGAGCCCCTAAACCAAACCCTAAACCTTAAAATAGGGAGTTAAGTGAAGGATGGCTTGCATTAGTTCGTCAGAATGAGTGTCTTTCTTTGGATGAGTTGCAATGTTGCATTTGTATCTCTTTGAAAATTTTGAAAATTTTAAATTTAAATTTTAAATATCATGTTTTGAAAATTTTAAATATCATGTTTTTAAATTGTAAATGTTAATATGCTTATGTTTTATGTATTACAAATATTTTTGATTGAATTTTAGTGGTGTCAAATGAAGATTATACATAGCGGATATGCCAAAATAGGAGAAAAGTAAAATAGGAAATTTGAGATTTAGGGATGTTCTTTGGACTTGTATTCGAAAATAGGGCCTCAAAAATAGAGAGAGTCCTAAATCCAAAATAGGGCCCTGTTTAAGAGACTCTTGCCGGAGATGCTCTAATCAAAGAATGGCCACTAAAATAGAGATGGGTAAAATGCTAATTATTTTTAATAATACATTTTTATCAAAATTTCAAAAATATACCACGGAAAAAAATTACATAAATATACCCTATCGCCTGGCTGGTTTGGCGACAGCCTCCTGTTAAACCAACAAAGCTGTGAGGGCATGTCGCAGTTCAAGTGTGGAAACGTGGCACTTTTGTCGCCGTTGATCGTGCGACGTGGCCTCCTGTCGCCCGTTGGTTGGGCGATATTTAAATGTCGTCAAACCAACGGGTGACAGGGGTATATTTATGTAAAAAAAATTTTCCGTGGTATATTTTTGAAATTTTGAAAAAAAAATGTATTATTAAAAAATCGTAAAAATGCAACACGCACAAAGGCAACCCTGAATCTGTACACCATGCAAGCACACAGGCACAATAGTTCTGGAGTTCTTTCGTGTGTGTCGTATTGGCTACTACCACCCAACCGTGTGGCGGTAATCACTGAAACACCTCTCAAAATTTCAAAATTTGATTTAGTTATTTTATTTGGAATTTATTTGCATTTTTCTGGATTTGTTTGAATTTTATTTGGCTTTGTCTTGAAGTCCTTTCCCTTTTAGGAAAGTTTTCGTTTTTGGGCGCTTTCCTTTTTCAATAAATTCCTTTTTCGGCTGGCCCTTTTCCCTGTGACCCCTGACCCAAATCCCCGCTTGACCCTTTTTTTTTTCTCTGCCTTTGGCTGTTTTTTCCCTACTGCTTTTTTTCACTACTTGGCCTCAGCATCTTGCGCCATACCACGGACGCTTGTCATTTCAAATTCTTCTTCTTCCTTGCAACCGAGCCAGCATTTTCTCCGCCTGGTCTCAAGCTCACCGTCCTCGGCAGTTTCCCACGCCACTGCTCGCCTACTCCCCGTCAAGCGTCGCCACACTGCCGTGAATTCATTGCTCATTCCGTCTGTCTCCTTCGGCCGACCCGCCGGATGTCTTTTTGCCTCCGCCTTGGTCTGTTTCTTCCCCAGTGTCGATTTGTCAACGCGCCGGCGCTGCCGCCGTCTTGTCTCCCATCGCTCTCGCGATTCGCTCGTCTACTCCGTCCCCTCTGCCTTGTGTGCCGTGGCCTTCGCCTTTGTCCTCGCCGTTGAAACCCGGTGCCTTCTCTCTCCCCTCGCCGCTCTCCCTTTCCTCCCCTCCGGGCCTATAAATAGCGCCCCCGAGCCGTTTTCCTCGCCCCAAGCCCCGTAGCGAGCTCCTCTTCCTTCCCCGACCACCCATTCTTCCTCCGGCTCCCTCCTTGCGCCGCGCCACGCCCATCTTCTCTTGCTCCGGTGCCACTCCGCCGCCCGGCCATTCCGCCCTCTCCCCCGTCCATTTTTCCCCGCCTCGGCGCCAGTGAGTCCTCGTGCTTCCTCGCTAGTCCATTCCTCCCGAACCCCTTCACAGATTTGCCTTTTTTCTTCCCACTCTGTGAATTCCTTGGCCCACATCACTGTCGCCGCCTTTGTCCCTCTGCGCTGGGCCCCATTCGTCATCGCGCCTCCTCTCGGCCTGTGGGTTCGTCACAAATTTCTTTCTCGCCTCAGACGCTGGTTCAGCTTGTCACTGTTAAAGCTGCGCCAGGGCCGACCAAATTCGCTATTCTTGCAGCGCTTTGCACAGGTGGGCATGGTCGTAGCCAATTTCAGCTCTTCAGTGCAGCCTAAACCGCTTTTCCTTTTTAATTCCTTTTCGGGTTTTTAATTCATATTAAAAATTCAAAAAATCATTTTAAGTTCCAGAAAATTCCCAAAATTCCCTAAAATTCGAAAATGCCAAAATACTTATTCTTGATCATTCGAGCCACCGAGTCCAAAAATAATCTTCGTTTTGCCATACCAAGTCGAGAAAATTCCAAAAATGCCCTGGCTCCGCTTTTGACCATTTTCTCTGTAATTTCTTTTCCGCTTTTTTTCTCTGTTTTGTTTTATTCGTTTATTTATTGTTTGTGTTTTCTCGCATTAGATTCGACGTCGGAGCAACTCTCGAAGCGGAACCTAGAGCCAGAGCGCTTTTTGAAGCGCGCCAGAACAAGCATCGTTAGGACCGAGACCGACATCGATAGCTCTCGTTAGGCGAACCCTTGATCCCGCAAGGCAAGCCACACTACTTGAACATGTTTGATCCCATTGTTCTGTATAATTATTGTATGTATGTAGTTATTGCATTTGTTTGTAAGTAGAGTAGAAATCTAAAAAGGAGCTATTTTAGAAGGACTTGATTAGTTAAAACCCATATCCTTGTTAAGACCATGTTGATTATGCCATATTCGATTGTAACCCTAGGTTATCATTAATGAACCACCGTAGTCTAGTTATAATAAATAATCATTTCTTTTAATTACTTCTTAAAACTTGTTTGTAAAACCTGCTACGGTTTGGGGGACAGTCTTGGATGGACCACGGAAGGTGGATGCTGGGCCAAGCCACAAACCGATGACAAGCCCAATGTGGTGTGGAAAGGGTACAGGAGGTACCGGTGGTGCGGTGTGCGTCGTGCTTGTCTTCGGCACATAAGGATCAACCCCTGGGCAAGGTAAATAACTCAGTCCCCTCTCAACTACAAGTGGGTCGGTCAATTCTGTTGGCCCGATCCACATAGCCCGGTATATTATCTTTCCCATTGGAATACCTACAGGTGGATTACCATTTTCTCAGTTGGGGAAAATGGATCGCGAGTGGGTTGGGGGTGAAATGGAATGGTGCGGCCATTCGGCGGTTTTCACAATGATGAGGTTTCTCATCGACTAGATCGTGCATCCCGCTTTGGCCAAGGTCCTGGGGCCGAGGATTTGTAACGCCATCGGGTAAGAGCTAAAGAGGGGAATTCAATGAAAGGTTATGTTAATCTCGGTCCTACGCATGCATAAAAGTTGCATGTTGTTCTCAAGTGGCATCAACGATAGAGATATCTTGTGGATAAAGTTGAGTAGCTCTGCAGAGTGAACTAAATGGTATTCGAATACTGTAGTGCTTCGGTTAATGAAGTGGGTTAATTTCGGTGATTCCTGAATCGAGCTTGAGTAGTTTTAATAATAAACTTGCCGTAACCTGGATTTTGTTAATAAATCAGTTGTGGTGTTGTGATAATGATGTTGATTGATTGCTTTATATTTCTTTTATACTATACTTAATCCTAGCTCATGCATCCTTTGAATAATTAAACTAATGCCAAACCCTTGAAATTCCGTGCATGTAATATTCAGAATTTCCGTGTTGTTTGTTGAGTACGGTTGTGTACTCACTCTTACTCCAAATCCCCCTTTTAGATTTTAATGAAGCTGGCGAGTTCCAGAAGAGCGTAGATGGCGATGATAATTGATTTTGAAGGCCTTGATCTATCTGCTCAAGCCTTTCCTGTGGTTGTTTTGGTAATGTATTTGGTGCTAACCGCACCTCTTGTAAAACTTTGGCCGTTAGGCCCTTAATTTGTTTATTAAATATTCGCTTTTGCTGTTATGTCTAGTAATGTGCACTTGGTTATCTACAGCTAAACTCCTGGGTAGCTGTGAGGGTATTTATACGCACCCTCTGAAAAGGACGGTCCATTACAATCACTTTCTCACGTTTAACGCAGCTAGACCGTGAGGAATTGCACTTGAAAATGTACCGAAAGGATCAGGAAATGTCGCGAGTGACGGCCTGAGATCTAAATATTGGAATCGAGCTGGATACGCGAAAAACTATAACTCTGAGGAACAAGCAGAAACACAAGAATTGTGCCGCAAAAGTTCCTTTTATCTTCTAGTGCAGTATGTTTTCTTCTAATGCGTATGACATCTCTGAAGGAACTCGCACATATTTATATTGTGGATATAACTCGCACAAGAATACATAACTTAAATGTTAAAGATAATCTTGACATGCATTAGTTAAGGGGATAAGATTGAGTTTCAATTTTAGAAGGTTTAAATTTTGTAAGTTTTCTTTTATCGTAGTTGCCGACCGCGCCCCCGAGAATGAGGATCTCCCTCTATGCCGACAATGTCGCCGTCTTCGTCAAAGCCAATCCGGAGGAGTTAGTTTTAATCAGGGGGTTGCTAAACATTTTGGAGGGGCCACAGTGTCTCTACACCAACATTCACAAAAGTGAGGTGTACGCCATCAGGTGCGACACTATGGACATGACGACCGTCCTGCAGGATTTTCCAGCATTATCCAAACCTTTCCCTTGCAGGTACTTAGGTCTACCGCTGCGACCTACCAAGCTTAAGCGCTCGACGGCAACCTCTCGTTGATGAGTAAGAAAACTGGCGGTGAAAGGAAAATTACTCTAGGGCGGGCAGGATGGTTTCGACGAACTCCGTGCTCACGCCCTCGCAGATACCACCTCACGAGTTTTCGCCTGCATGGCCGCAAAGAAAATTGATGAATTCGCAGGTTTCATTTGGAGAGGCGGCGGGATTGCTCGGAGGGCATTGCCTCGGTCAATTGAAATCAAGATGCGAGCCTAAGGCCTTGGGAGGGCTCGGCGTTAAGGATCTAATCTCCTTCAGCGAAGCTCTCGCCTGATGGTCAGGGTATGCCAGACGGATCGTAATAGGCCATGGCGAGGATGGCGTTCCTTGTGACGACTCTGATCGCAGTCTTTTCCGTGTGAGCACAAATATCACCTTAGGGAATGGCGAAACTGCAAATTTTTGAAACTCCAATTAGCTCCGTGGGAGGTCGCCGCGGGAAATCGTGCTAAACTGTTATCGTTTAGTCAGGGGAACAGGAGGATCGGTCAAGGATGAACTTCTTTCTAGGAACTGGTTGCGTCCGTTGCGGAGGATTTCTCCGGCCTTTCGAGATCTCGGAGCTCATGCAACTCTGGCGGCCGCCAGCGAGTTCACCGCTATCGAATGTGCAGGACGGTATTTTCTGGAAATGGACGCAACAGGGGGACTACTCGGCAAGGACAGCTTACAGGGCACAGTTTATTGGCACCACGGCAGATCCAAACTGCACGATGATTTTGGTGTGCCGACGCCGAAGCAAAATGCAGATTCTTCACCTGGCTATTTCTACAGGATAGGATTCTTACAGCTGACAGACTGGCCCTTAGAGGATGGCCGCATAGCACTCTTTGCGCGATGTGTGGACTCGAGGCAGAGTCATCCAGACACCTTATCCTGTTGTGCCCATTTGCAAAGCAGGTATGGAGAAAGGTATTCCTCTATATGAACATAAACTTCATCGCCATCCAACCTGCATTGGTCCAGCTAGACATTGCAGCTTGGTGGCGATCGGTCCGTTCCACCATTCAACACAAGATCGTAAAAAGCAGTGACGGCACCTTCATGTATGTAGCATGGAACCTCTGGAAGGAGAGGAATAGCAGGATCTTCAATAATCAATACAGAATCTATGGCGATGCGTTGCTAGCACATGATACATGACATCCGCAGTCGAAGGGTGGCAGTACACACATCAAATCCATAGTTTTGGTGGAGGCGTTTCCTATTCCGTCATAGGCTCTCCAGGTTGAAAAGTTTTAAGTTGACTTTGGGTTCGGAATAGGCATTAAATTCGTTAGGTCTTCCGCCAATTTCTGTTGTTTTATCCTTGTTTCATAAGCGGTTTTGGAGTGTCTACTACAAACTCTCATTGTATCTCTGTTAATCTTCTTTAATGCAAGCGAGCTCCGCCATTTCCTTTCAAAAAAAACTTTGTAAGTTTGTTTGAATTTGTTAAGATTAGGAGTTTGGACTGTTATCCAAATTAGTATGTAATCTCTAGTATAAATAGCAATGAAAAACGAGAAAAGATTAAGCAGTTGAGTAGGCCAACAAAAAATTTCCAAACTGTTTCAACACGGAAGTTTGTTATCACTGCAGAATGCCGCTCTTCTTGAACCACACGTAGGAGGCCACGGCCAGGCCGATCCCGGAGGCGACCATGCCGATGAAAGCTTCCCAGAATTGCTTGGACGTTGTGCGGTAGAGGGGGATGCGGATGTTGATGCTCAAGAACCCGGCGGTTATGACGGCGATGGTCGCGACAAGGGTGAAGGTGGTGAGCACCACCCCAAACTGCAGCAGCTGGTTCTGCTTGTCGTCGAGCATGATGTTGACGTAGTCCTCGGTGTCGTTGATGTACTCCCTTAGCTTTAATTTTCAGAGGAAAGGGCAGTTCAGATGCCTCAAGGTTGCATGTCATACTTGATATTGCTATGCAATCACACTACTTTCGAGATACTGATGGCAAGGCACATACAATGGAGAGCTTGTTCATGGTGCCCTCAACCTGCACAAAGTAGGCCTCCAGCATCATCTCCAGCTCGTGGGTGTTGGGCCTGAATCCACCAGAGGTTTTCTGGGTGTCTTCAGTTCTTTCTTCCGCCGCGTCTTGATCCCTGACAAATATTCTCAGTCACAAGAACACGATCAGGGGAGGTGTGCCACTAGCTAGCTAGAGAAAAACAGGTTGGAATTAATAACGACTTGCATTTCGTCATCCAATTCTGACACCGCTTTCTCTACGTCAAATCTTGACGAGGCCCCATCGAAAGCCTCTCTGTACGCTTCCTTCTCCGACAGGTGCATTGCAGCCAAATCCTGGTCGTTTTCAAGCAAATGTTCCAGCTCGTCCCTTACCTGCTACAGCAACGGTTAAGCACAATCTGTTCAGCAATGGCTTCTGTATCGCTAATTACAAAGCAATCAACACTACTGCAAAAGTCGAACAAGCATATCAGAGATCATCATCACAAGGCATTGTTCGCTACTGAAGCCAGGGGATATCTTTTTACCCTCTGGACACGGCCTGCGAGGGCGACGAAACGGCTCTTGATCAGCCTGATCCGTTCGAGGTTGAGAGTGCTCACTTTCGACGTCAACTGATCCAAAGCTGGGTATGCCTCTTTCTCCAGTGCAATGGTCTGCAACAACGACGACTTTAGGAGCATCAACTGCATCCCAAATGCATGATTACTCACTAACGAATGAAAGTTTATTTCTGAATTCTGAAGCCAAATCAATGCAGAATGTTCAGACCTCCTGCTCAAGGCTGCTGAACGCTGACTGGAGGCACACCTCCAGCGCGATGAACTCGAAGGGCAGGACCTTCGCGCCGCCGCCCCGCGCCGCCTGTGGCTCATCGGCCGGTGCGACACGGGGAGTCATCCTGCATGTCGTCGTCACGGGACAACATGTCCTCCAAGGTGTAGACAACCTTCGGAGAAGAACCGTCGTTCCCACGCCGCCGATGCTTCTTGCTCGTGGCGCCGCGTTCCGGTGTTTTCTCGCCGCTGCTTTCTGCTTCCTGCAGATCGAGCGAGCAACAAGGAAGAATCAAGAAATCCCACCGATTCTTTCAGGAGCACAAAGAATTACACGCTCGATCGATTCGTGTTCTTGTATAAACGAGCGTGCGTACCTGTACCTGCTTACGCCACGTGGGGCGGCCGGAGGCGGAGACCCAGGACGCGAGACTACGCACGAGCGGCGGGACGTCGTGCTCGTTGGAGCACGGCACGAGCACCTCGGACGCGGTGACTAAGGCCCTGACGAGATCGAGGCTGATCACGACGGTGCGCTCCCGCGCGAGGACCGTGGATGGGTAGGACAGAGCGGGGTCGAGGACCCGCAGGTCCCGCGCCGGGAGCCCGGTCCGGCGCATGACGGCGTGCCTCCCGGCCTCCTGGCGCCGGACGGCGCCGTCGGCGGTCACGACGGCCCATTCCTTCGGGGCCGGCGTCGACCTCGGCTTCCTCCGCCTGCCGCCGGTTGGCGTCGCCGGCGCAGCAGCGAGAGGAGGAGGCAGCAGCGGCGAGCGAGGGGACCGCGGCGACCACACTGGGCTTGCCATTGCGGGTCAGTGTGAAGTGGTAGATGAGAGGCGTGCTCATCTTGGGGATGGGGAAGGTCAAACGAGGGTAGGGTGGCGGGAGGGCGGCATTGGGGGAGTGGCCATGCAGGGGAGATTGGAGAAGACAAGTGGTAGCAACATTGCGGAGTGAGACTGAATAATGCTGTAGCTGTGAGCCTCTGACTCTACTCGTGAGTTTCAAAATTATCACTTTTTGTGTTTTAGTTATCTCGTTTTTTACAAATCTAAGTCGCTTTCAAGCAAAATTATAAATCTAGCCTTCTCACCTTAGAAGACATGACAGGCGTCGAGCACTGTAGCCGACGAGCACGGAAGCCAGCGAGTGGGGGAGCACGGCTTGCCACAAATGGCAGGTGTGGGAGGCGGCCTTCCAAGCGAGGAGCGTAGGAGGGGCTTGCTGCGGCCGACAAGCGCAAGCGCAAGAGGCACGCTCTATAGTGGAGAGGAGCTTAGATTCGTACTTCCGCTCAGAAAGGGCTAGATTTGTAAAACAAACGAGATACAAGACTTATCACTTCAAAAGTAACAAGAGCCAAGGTTCACATTACCGTAATCAGCTCGGAAATGCTTTAGTAGTGACTTTCGTCGAAAATAATTAAAAATCGAAGAGTTGTGAGATCAAATTTTTTGCATACAAAATAAAAAAAATCAAAAATTGGTTGATATTCACAGCTGACCTATTGGATTCTTTTGATGTCCAATTTTTTTGAGCGATTATCGACGATATTTGTCGAAAATCGCTCGATATTCAACGATTATCAACCGGTTTATATTGTATAATTTTTTTTAATTTAACTAGTTTAATGACTAGTATTAAATATCGTACCAGCTCAATTATCGCGATAATGTAAACCTTGACACGAGCACCAAAAGTATTGTAGCTATGACAATCATGAGGATGGCTATCCCTCCTCCAAGACTAAGAATCTGTTTGTTTTAGCTTTAGATTCTCTAAAGGCTGATTCTGGATTGTAGTTGTAGAGAAACCGATTCTCCAAAATCTGGAATCTAAAAGAATATATGAAGTAGATTATGGATTCTAGTGTATATGGGTGAGCTAGATTATAAGAATCAGATTCTAAAATTAGACTATTTATTTTTTATTTTACTTTTAGAGTCAGAATCCATAATCAAATGGTAAAACAAACAGACTAAGAGTATCTCCAACAGTGTCCAATATTTTTAACTCTCAATACATTTAATTGGGGTCTTCCCAAAAAAAACCGGCTTCCTTCAACAGCTCTCTTCTTTTTCCCAAAACAAGCTGTTACCGTGGGCCCTTTCCGTCATGCTTGGCCAAAAAGACTTCCGACACCGGTCAAAAAACTTCTCGCTTTGCCAATGAACCTTCAGAAGTCTTTGGAATACAGCAAAGAGATGTGAAGAAACACCTCCAATGACCCAAAACTGCTCATTTCTCCACCAGTCATCAATGGCCACACCACTCCATCTCATTTCAAGGATGCTTGTGGCAAAACTACAGATGAAAAGTGACATGAACCAGAGACTGGCAACATTGTTAAGCTGCAATTTGAAACAACAATGATGGTAAGATTCAAAACGAAAGTCAGAGGGTTCCAAATGTTTGTAGCTAAATAAAGTTTACCTCTGGAGTGATGAATTTCCCCGTGAGCAAGCATATGGCAGGCAAGGTACAATAAGCCAAGAGCGGAATGGATGTCCAGGTATAGATGATAGAATTAATATAAGAAAATCTCTCCAAAAATTTTAGCCCACCACCATACCCATACCAAAGTGGGCAATGATTGCTGAAGAAAATTTCAACAGATCCAAGAACCCAACGAAGGACCTGGTGAAGACGATCAGAAAGATTCAGAGGTGCAGAACCTTTGAATGCAGCCCGCTTCGGGATGCAGTAAATAGACCGCCAACCATGACAGTGCATCTTAAACCCAGTCAGGATATCTTCTGTAATTGATCCATAAATCCAGCCAATCTGCAAGAAAACATGATGCAACAGGCAAGAAATATTTTCAGTAGACTAAGCATCGGTTTATCAGGGTCTATGCTATATACCTCCTTCCCCCAGTCCGTCTTGTCTTCGTAACCACAACTGATAACATGTATAGCTTCCTTTAGTAGAGAAGCTAGACTTGCACTCTTGAGGGTTCCACCATTCTCGAAAAGTGTGGATGCAACAAAAACAGAAGACTGCCCAAATTTCTTTTCTAGCTTCTGTTGATTTACAATTCTAGCCTTGTCACTTTCAGCTCCTGCAGTGACAAAAAAAAATGTTATTTATCATTTAGGAGATGGGAGATTTATTGTGTTAAATAGAAAATGCAAGTGTGTTTAAGCCTTTTGAAATATCACTACAGATAGTCTTTAATGCGAAATGATTGTAAGCGGCGTCCTCATTTTTAAATGCATTGCATCACATATGACTAGACTGCAGGGCATTTGTAAGGGTAACAAAGTGATGCTTAGCTGGTCAAGCAAGGTTCAAGCACATACAGCGGCAGATCTGCATCACTGTCGCCGTCCCAATCACCGCTGCCTTCGCTCCTGAGCTGCTGCAGCCTCTCCTGCTTCTGCTTCCATCCTTCCATCCTCTCCTTCCAGGCCACGCTCCCGTACCCGTAGGCGGCCAGATCCTTGGACGGGTCCATGGATCTCGGTTGCACTGCATTGCCAAGATAACCATCAGCACACACGCCACCAGCATAAGCAAACCAACACCACCCGATTCCAACCCAAATCACCCACCAGGAAGGCTCGGATCTACGAACGGGAGCGGGTGGATCCTCTCCCCCCGCCGCCGCCACCCATGTAAGACGGCACCAGCGCGTGCTGCTCCGGCGGGATGTCGTCAACCTGCGAGATTCACACCCTAGATTGAATTCAACTCAGAGAAATGCAAGAAGCAGAGACACAGGAAAGGGCAGGAAGAGGAACCTGTACCATCTGGCCGTTGGTGAGGAGCGGCACATTGGGGATCCGTAGCGCGTACACTGCCACGGCCACGAGCGTGACCGCCCACCGCCCCGCCGTGTGAGGCGCCGCCCGGTCCAGGTAGCGCTGGAACGCCCGAGCAGCCTCTGTGCGCCACCGCTCCACCGAGCCTCGGTCTGCAGAGGATGGGGTGGGGGAAGAGATGGAAGGCGCGAAGAAAGCCCGCGCAGGCGATTTCGCCACAGTAGGAGCGCGAAACCCAGATTGGGAGCGCGGACGCCGCGCGGAAAGATGAGGACGACGGGCAGCTGGTTTGGGCGTGCGAAAATTTTGGAAGCCAGAGTGAGGCACTGTTGAAGTTTGCTTTTTCTAATCAAGTCTAAAATCAAATTTTAGAAGTGAATTTAAGGTACTGTTGAAGATGCTCTAAGGACCACTTGTGACCGACTGACCGCTAATACGCAGTAGTGTATTTATTAAAGAAAAGAGAACGCATATAGGTTCTGGTACGACCGCAAGAGATAAGGTTTAAACTTTTGACCTCAAGCACCAAGCCCAAGTTGTACCCGTATAGCCGTATCTCTTACCTGTCATAGTATGCATGCAATCGATCTTTAAAACTTTGACCATTAATTCGTATAAAACTACTTTGATTTATCGTATGAAAATTGTATCAATACAACTGGCGCCAAAAAATATTTCTATATCATTTCTTTTTTGCTATTATAACAATAATTAAAGAAAAGCAATGGTCAAATACTTGGATTTCTCGGTTAAGGTGTAGTTGGATTGGATCGAGCCACATTGCGCTTCACCTCGTTCTTATATTGTCTCTCTTATTCATCTCATCGACTGACCATCTTCTGTGAGTGCTGTACATTTCTCAGATCGAAACACGTGTCTATATATATATATATATATATATATATATATATATATATATATATATATATATATATATATATATATATAGAAAATGATTTTATACTCACAGGTATGTATCTCTCACTTTCAAGTATACCATTTAAATGATATTGTTATACCTTTTTATCCTTTCGAGTATACTTTAATACTAATTATAAGATAGTTTAAAGTGAATTCCACAGAATTTTTTATTACAGTCCACCCTTTATAGCAATATTTGTTTATATATTCTTTTTACATATGGAAAAGGTATATAGTAAAAAATAAAGGGTTTTCAAGAAATTTTTTCAACCATGTTGCATTAGAGTATCTTAGAATTATTATTGGAGTATACCGAAAGTGATAAAATGGTATAAAGCGCTCATTTAAGTGGTATATTAGAGGTGGGAGTATGTACTCTTAGGAGTACGGAAAAGGTAGATAGATAGGGACCCAGTTTGTAGATCTAGATATAAGGGTCTACATTCTTTCTATATTGTTTTATGGCACTGTTTAAAATTGTAGCGAAGATATTATTACAAAGAACCTGAGCCATTCATTGAAGAAACGGGTGGACAAAATCATGCAGTTGTTTAACAAGCAGTCACAGTAGCGACCGGAAGGATCCCGGTCCAGCGGCCAGGTATATTGGTAGCCATTAGAGGTGGGTATTCGGGCCGGGCTCTTTTGGGCTGGCTCGAGGCACAGCACGGTCCAAAGTCCGGCCCGGTATGAAATAGACCGTCGTGCAGGCCAGCAGATACTATAGCATGGGGCGACAGGCTCGAGAACCGCACGATCGGGCGGCATGACCCGGCCCAAGACGACATCAGTAGACGGCCGTGTTGGACCCGATGACTCAGGGTATGAGGAAGAAGCTCAGTACGAAGGTCACTGACCTACAGAGCATGAGCGTTATGGACGTACTTAATAACATGAACGCCACCCCCGCCGCCGACATTTGAGAGAGACGGGTCAGCTCTCTCTCTCACCCGTCTCTCTTAATTTCTCCCTCGCTCATCCGTCTCTCTCAATCTCGATTGCCTCTCTTCCTCACTCTCTCGTTGCCCTCTCTCTCGCTCGTATTCAGCACATCCCCCATCCTAAGAATTTATTTCTTTTTTCTATAATATTTGTGTCCACTATTTTAACTCTATGTATCTTTGGTTCCTTTCGTCATAATAGTATAAATAGGTTGGACTGGACTTGCACGACACGAAGCGGGCACGAATCGTAAATGGGCCGTGCTTGTTGAGCTCGTCGAAGGTGAGCTGGCCCGATCTAGCCCGGCTCGACGGGTACGACGGGCCGATGCGGCTAGGCACGAAACCCGATAGGCCTGTACCGGGCCGGTCGGCACGGCACGACGCCCACCTCTACTAACCATCAATCTTTCTGTTCCAGCGAGTTGGAGGCTCCTCACATCCATCGCTCTTCTCCCGCGCCTCCGATGCATCCTGCGGGTGACAAAGCTGCGTCTCGTGGTGAGTTGCTGTTGATTATATTAGCCATCGTTTTCGCCTCGTCTTTCTTGTTTCCTTCGTTCGATTTTAGTGTGTGTGAGCTAATCAATCGAACTTGCCTTCCTCTCGATCGTTTTTCTTTCCTGCGCGCGCGCAGCGATGGTGTTTCCGACGGATGCGGTTCGTTCAGTGGCCTTGTGCGTTGTGGTCGCCGGGTGCCTCGCCGCGGTGATGGCTCTCGACGTGATCGATGTTCATAATGTCAGAGACACGGATGTCAGAAAGCTACACCAAGGTGCTGAAACGTTAAATTTCCTGCCTAATCTCTCTGCTTAATGTCCTAACGTACATGCTCTAAGCATAACTGCGCTTACGCTGTTACGCATGCTAATTAAAAATGCCTCGTCTGATTAATTTGTTTATTAATTTGGTCTGCCTGTTGCATGCGATGCGCCATGCGACAGTGTCCATGCCCGTCGCTCACAGACGCGGAGGCTGCCGCCCTGCGCGCCCGCGCCCTCCCGGCCGACATGCTTCTGTCCAGCGCGATCCAGGTGCTCGCGGCGCTGCTGGCTCAGGCGGCGACGGCGGAACGCCTCCGCCGGGCGATCACCTTCGTCGCGCTCGCGGTGAGCGTCGCGCGCCACCGTGTGGCTGTCAGGCCGGGTCCTCTCCCTCGTCTTCACCGCCTTCTTTGGCCGCTTCGGCTGCTTCGGCGTCCTCGGCAAGACCGCGACTGTCGTCGGCGGCGGCGTGGAGGTTTGCGCGGGCATTCTGCTGGGTTTTCTCCTAGTCTTGTGCCGAGACGAGCTAGCTAGGTTTCTGATGGAGGCGGGCGCGCGCGGACACCATGATCAGCAAATAATTAATCATTGTTAAGTTGATGCAGGGGATCGGAGAAGTACTGTGGAATTCCATGTTTTCTGTGTACTCTCCTTCATTCCCATATTATGGAGTTAATCATCTACTGATCCATATTATGGAGTGAGGTTAAACAAATCAAACTTTGATGCCACGGTGAATTTTTTTAGAACATTACGAGGTTCTTAATTTGTTGCAACCGGGGGACGTAGGTGCTCGACCCGGCGGCACACATGTGTAGGGATTCAAAAACCGTTTTTAAAAAAATCAGTCCGAAATTTAAGGAACAAAAACCGTAAAAACCGCTCGAAAACTGTCCGAAATCGAAGGGTTAAAAAATCAAAAAAATTGAAAAAAAAATAAAAAAAAACTATTCGGTTTTCAACAAAAAATCACGATTTTTCACAAAAAAATCGCTCGGTTTTCACGAAAAACCAACTGACCAATTAAATGTTCCTAAAAAACGGTTTTCGAGCGGTTTTTGAACATTTTTCAGCGAAAATCGCAGTTTTTCAACGGTTTCCAGTGGTTTTTAACGCATAATTTTTTTCAAATTTTTTGAATTTTTTAAATTAGATCGGTTTACCGAACGGTTTTGGATCTCGAACTGCAGCAGTATGCTCAAAAACCGCGATTTTTGTGCAGTATACCACTGTTTTGTGAACCTTGCACATGTGAGCAGATCATCAAGCACAGCATTCGGGAGCAGAAGCTGAGAGGGAGAGAGAACTGATTCATTAGTCTGGCCACGCGGTGAATTTGCATCTTTTGTTTAGATTATTATGCACTTGCGATTTTGTTGAAATGACGCTCCTGCGACTTGTCACACATGCAAACAAAACCATCAACGGATGCCAGCCAGCTATGCCACGTGTCACATATTTTTTTGAAAAAGCCCTCCGCAAAATTTTAAATTACATTTAGGTCCTTTCACTGGTTATTTTCAAAAGAGACCCGTAGTTTCGCATATTCACAAGTGGGTCCTCCACCGGTTATTTTTGTAAAAATAGAAATTACATCCATATCCTTCTGCCTATAGTTTTGCAAAAAAGACCCTAGTTCCGTGTATTCGTGAATATCTAACCTATTAAAGCCGAAGGATTTCCAGAGCAACCGGGCCATCTACGTGTCGTTTGGCGATTTTGCGAAAAAGCCTCTCCGTTTCTTCGAAATTACGGATAGGTCCCTGTGTAATTTTCTCGGAGGCGAAGATTTTTTGTTGCCTTCGCATTTGGGTCCTGCACGGTATTTTACTGAAAAAGCCTCCCGTTAATTTCAAATCGCGAACAAGCCCTTTTCTAATTTTTCAGATAGCGAGCAGGTCCAAAAAATAATAAATAGGTCCTCGCTTTACGTTCGTCCTTTCTCCGTTTTTCCGGAAAAATTTTTGTCACCGAAAAAGCGGAAAAATGTTTCACGCCAAAAACCCGGAAAAAATGTTTATTGCCTTAAAAACCGAAAAAATGTTTCGTAGCCAAAAAACTCGAAAAATGTTTTGTAGCCAAAAACCGAAAAAAGTTTTCGTCACAAAAACACTGATTAAATCAAGATTTATAACAACTTAGAGATTTGCCAACGGGTCATAAGCGGGTTTTTTAAACATGTATTATTACTCGATGAACACGTTACTAGGCTCGATAAAAGAAGGTTGTCGCCTCTAATAATTTTTCGTCCTTTTTCCTCTAGACTATTTTTCACCGGTGGGTGGTTTTGCGAACATGTACTATTACTCGGTGGGCGTGTAGAGTATTAGGCTCGACAAAAGAAGATTGTCATCTCTAATAATTTTTCGCCCTTTTTCCTCATGTTCGCGTACGGGTCATTCGCCTTTATTTTTCCGTTTAAAAAAAATCGTATTTTTTTATTCACGGTTGTATTCTCCGTTTTTCACGGAGAAAAAGTTTTCGTCACCAGAGATATGTGTGCAGCTCTATCTCTAGACTTTTTCCCCAACTCGATTTTCCATCTCGATCTCTGATATTTTTTTAAACATATATTATTACTCGGTGGACGCCAGAAAGTATTAGGCTTGACAAAAGAAGATTGTTATCTCTAATAATTTTTCGCCTTTTTCCTCTAGACTATCTTTCACCGGTGGGTAGTTTTGCGAACATGTATTATTACTCGGTGACGATAGAGTATTCGACTACGACAAAAAGAAGGTTGTCATCTCTAATAATTTTTGTCGCGAACATGTACTATTACTCGGTGGACGTGTAGAGTATTAGGCTCGACAAAAGAAGATTGTCATCTCTAATAATTTTTCGCCCTTTTTCCTCATGTTCACGTACGGGTCATTCGCCTTTATTTTCCCGTTTAAAAAAAACATATTTTTTTATTCACGGTTGTGTTCTCCGTTTTTCACGGGAAAAAAGTTTTCGTCACTAGAGATATGTGTGCAGCTCTATCTCTAGACTTTTTCCCCAGCTCGATTTTCCATCTCGATCTCTGATTTTTTTTAAACATGTATTATTACTCGGTGGACGCGTAAAGTATTAGGCTTGACAAAAGAAGATTGTTATCTCTAATAATTTTTCGCCCTTTTCCCTCTAGACTATTTTTGACATGTTTTTTCAAAACGGAAAAGCCGGGATTACACAGTTATCCCCATAAGTATTAAGCGATCAAAATTTCACGTGACGCAGCAAACAAATTACATATGTCGTGGCATAGCGCGGGTCATTATCTAGTATCTATTAAGCGTGGAAGGTTTCCAGCACAAGGAGAGTTGCCAGCTCAGCTTATTTGCAAAAAAAGTCCTCTAGAAATTTTGAAATCACGGAAAGGTCTTTCCACGGTTATTTTGCAAAAACACCCTATGAATTTTGAAATCACGAACAGATCCTTCCATGATTATTTTGCAAAAAAAACCACGTGATTCCGCAAATTCGATCTGGCCACGGGTTCTTTCGACCCAAAAGATTTTAAAATCGTGAATAGGTGCTTCCACCTGTTATTTTGCCAAAAATGCCCCATAGTTCCGCAAATTTGACACTATCACCGGTTCTTTCGATCCGAAAGATTTGAAATTATGTTTAGGTCCGGTTATTCTTGGAATATTTTGAGGTCCGATTATTTTGCAAAAAAACACCGTGGTCCCGCAAATTCAACACAGGTCCGGTTGTTTTGCAAAAAAAATTGTGGTCCTGCAAATTCAACACGGGTGTCAGTTCTTTAAATCTGGAAGATTTAGAATTACATTTAAGTCCTTGTACCTTTTTTCAATATTTTGCAAAGAAGACTCTATGGTTCTGCGAATTTGACATAAGCGCTGGTTCTTTGAACTCGGAAGATTTAGAGTTATATTTAGGTACGATTATTTTGCAAAAAAACTCATGTTCCTGCAAATTCAACATGGACACCGGTTCTTTAAACCTAGAAGAATTAGGGGTCTGGTTATTTTACAAAAAAAACCGTGGTCCCGCAAATTCAATACAGGTCCGGTTATTTTGCAAAAAAATGTGGTCCCATAAATTCAACACGAGTGTAGTTCTTTAAATCCAGAAGATTTAGAATTACATTTACATCCTTCTACCTTTTTTGCAAAAAAATCTGGACTAGGATTTGCACGACGCGGTGTAGCGCTATACTTCCTAGTATATGTTACACTCGGTGCAAATTTGCGTTTCATGCTTGCATTAGCCAGAAGAAAAGAGGAGATAAGGTAATGTAAAAAATGAGAATTTTGAAGGAGACATGGCTGATACGAGATCTTTGAAGAAGAAAGTTGGGCCGATGCAAAAGGGAAGAGTTAAAAAATGGATGCTCCCCTGTCCAAGTTTATAACACACTAGTTCAATGCCCGTGCGTTGCTACGAAAAACAAAATTGCTAAAGAAACATAAAGGTTAAAAAGGGTGATACATATTATCAAAACATAATACCAAGCCGTACAATGAATATTAATTTTTCTCTTTCACATATCACGTGAATTACATAAAAGCATGTTGGTTGACATCTTCAAAAATTATCCAACCAATATTCCTAAAAAAAGCATGTTGGTTGACATCTTCATAAACTATCCGATCCGTTTTCATCCCTACAAATTGTCATATTACACAATATGCTAGCACATTGTTTAACTTAACCACATAGAACCAATACAGCGCAGCATATGATTTGGGCATAAATAAAGTTAAGATATACCTTGTCCTCCTCTAGATTTTTAGAATTAAATACATCTGATTTCTCACGAAGTGCATCTTTAAGCATTGACTTCAATTCTTCTTTGTTGCCACGTTCCTTAGGAAGTTACGGCAAGAATGTCAAATAAAACCACAAAAAATATATTTCTTTAAAAGTACATATAATATCTTCTCAAGCCAAATGAAATGAAGTACCTGTGCTTCGAGGTCATTTTCAGCTTCAACAATGGCGCAGGCAATACTGGAATCTGATGACGATACCCGTGTAGCTTTCCGAGTTCGACTGTTCCTTTCTCTATTGTCTTTATGAGATCCATTCTGTTCATATGGTGAAGGTACAGCCCCAGATGCAAGGCGAGACCCATGGAAACGTGCAACAGGTACAATAAGATCATCCCTTACATGGGGATCCAGATCATCACCTTGCTTTGCTTGGGCCTTTTCCCGTTTTATGCTTTCCGCTTGGCGCTACAAAAGGACAATATCATTGTAAACCGTAAGTGAAAACACCCATTTTTCACCATTAACCTTTATAACAATTGACCAGCATATATATAGAAAGAGGTCTGAAAACATTTTTATTCAAGAGATCATATCGTATAGTTCCAAAAGCTTTACACAACTCAAAGAATGCCTGTGATGGGACACATGCCTGACTAAGCCTTACCCTTATGAATGTGTTACACTACATGCAAAACTTCATGGATGACATATTTAAATTCCAAGGGTAAATATGGAGAGAAGACCCTTGAACAGCCAACTATTTTTCTCATTCTATAACAATTCATAGCCTCCATAACATTCACTCGCATGTGGAGCATCTAACAAATTTCCATCTAAACGAATCAAAACAAACACTAAACTAAAAATGCAAGCGTTGAAACTATATGGAATCAGACAGAAAATATAAATGCATTGCAAATGGGGAACATATTTATTTCTTAAAAAAGAGGACGATTAGCTGTCACTTGCCAACATGAGAATTGAGAAAACACACCAGACCATCCATACAGGAAAATGCCAACAGTAATACAGTGTGCTCTCCACAATATGGCAGGTATAGCTCAAGTAAAAACGAGGTATAAAATCAAGCTAGCCATTATTGTGAACCTGGTGTAGTTGAACTCTTTTCTGAAATATTTTATCCTCATAGGAACCAACTGCTTGAATAAAGTGTTGAACTCTATTCAGATCCGGCTAAAACAACAAAGAAAAAGTTATTGCTGAAATAGTAATGTGGATCCATTGAAATCAGGTAGTTTCTTAGAAGGCCACATGGACCAATTCTGATAGAAATGAAATTTGATTACCACGCAAGCGTCAGTTAAATAACCACCCATTGAAGGAAATTCCTTCTTGTATACAGCCATTAGCAAATTAATAGCTCCCTACTGACAAACAAGGAAGTTAATACCATGTGACATCAATTAAAAGAGTGAACTGCAAGCAGGAGGTGAAGCTTGCTGAACTCTTAAAGAATAAAATAGAGAAACAGTCTAGTAAGTAGCAATCCTGATAACTTCATAGCTACTATCTGCAAAGGTGGACATTCAGTAAAACATTAAATTACAAAACAGGAAACAAACCTCACGAATCTCTAATGTCGGCATATGTGGAAGAAAATCATTGCCAACAAAAAGCACATGAAGATGAAATCATCAACAATGCGTTCAATATCAATCTGGAAAGGTGGATTTGGCATTCTGAACTCATATTCTAAGTACTCCCGAGGGTCCATATATTCAAGAACTGTAAAGGTACAAAAGTTGAGCAATACAAAATGAAAGTAAGTCCTCAGAAAGTCCATCAAATATATTCATTAGACCACAAGTTGCAGAAGAAATAGAGCATCATTACCTGGTAAGGTTTTTTGGAACAATAGCTTCACCCTTCTCATCAAACTCCCCAGCTTTTCTTTTTGTCTTTCCTTCACAATCTGCTGCTAGATGTCCCACCTGACTACATAAGAAGCATTTGTCCTGCTGTCCAGGTGTAAAAACCACCTGCAAACAAAAAGTGTAGGTGAATAAGCTTTCAAGGCATAACTTTAAAGAAAATGGAGGAGGAACCCAGCTTTCAAAGAAAGATAAAACACAAATTTTGTGTAAGTAAAAAAAACATGGACAACAGGAAAACATAAGAAACCAATTCGCTTTTTATTAGCATAAGACAGTAACATGTATTTACAGCGAAACACATAAATTCCACATTTTGGGCAGGAGAGCTAACCTCTCTCAGTATGGAGAAGTGTACTTCATGTGTTGCTAAAGCTAACATGATCAGATCTGCATCCTGCATTTATGAGTATATAAAGTTATGCATTAGCAGAGCCAACAGAAGAAATATTGTCCAATAAAAAATAGAACATCTAATATACAGAACATACCAGACCATACAGGCAATGGCGGTATTTGGGTTGAAACCAGAGAGATTCCGTTGTACGAATATAGGACATAACTTTATGTTCCCTTCACCAGGAACATTGGCATCAGAAAGAATAACCTTCAAAATAATTTAATCAGAACACACATGAATTCTTCATACTCTTTCCGGTACCAATATGTAGCCTTTACCAACCAGAATGGAATATATGATGGAACATATTAACAAAATAAATGCCCAAAACAAAAAACTTATATTGGCACTAAGTCATGCTTACTTTAATCTGTTTCCATCCAGGATCATAATTCAATCTGAGATGGATGTAGTACTGCAAAGCAACTGATAGAACATCCATAAACTCTGTCCCTGGAGTAATACTTAGATGTCCAAATCCACATGAGTTTTTAGCATGGCATCTTTTTCTCCTCAAACTCTTCATAAACTGCTCTTCCTTATTGTCACTCTCCTCCAACCACAAGATATCTCAAGCATGGCACAAAACGCACGCATAACAGACCTGGAGTCACCAATGATAAACACAGATGCTGATATACTTTGAAGGAGTGCTGCTGGCTTTCTGTAACCATATTACAAGAGTTCATTATGACTCCTATAAACATAATGACCTAATCATGCTCCATTACTCTCTTTAGCGTTCATTAGGCTTTAGGACACTGGCTAGAACAGTGTACTCAAAAGATTCATTGCAGGCTTGCAGCAAGTGCAAGAAATAGTGCTAACCTATAATTTTTAGATCAAAAGGCCATCCATAAGATGCCCCAGTTCCATTACTAAAACTTGAAACAGTTCAACTATCATCCATACATCCTCAAAACTCAAAACAACCAGCAACACCCATAACAACTAACCACCGTTTAACACCCTGACAACTCAAAAACAAAAACCAGCACACCTCCACCAGACAATAGCACCTGGAAGAACAAAACACAAACTGACTTACATCCATCAACCAGACACAGCATGCATACCATATCTTTTCCACCAGGTGATCACTGAACCAACCTACCTCTTCAAATGACAACGCCCAGAAACTCACAAAAACAAAAGCATGCTGGACAACCAAAAAGCCTTCATCACACAATCACTTTACAAACATTACAACTGTAACCAGGCAAAGCACCAGACTCACTCCAGACAACCAGAATTATATCCCGCCAAAGCCTAAGACTTAGACAACATTAAGAGACCATATTACTTCTTGCCATCTAACAAATACCCAATATAGTTTGCACGTGATTTCAGATCCAGCACAGTAGCTCCTCCTTGAAGATCATTTGACAGCTGATCTTCCCTGACATTGTTGTCTAAAAGCCCAAAGGTAGTGGTGCTTGGATTTTGCTCTCCAACATCCAGCAAAAATGGTCCAATAGTGCTAACCTATAATTATACGAGAGTTGTAGATGATCCAGATCAGACATAAAAAAAAAGGTATTCCTCAGACCTATGCCAATATGAATAGCTTAACGAAGACCAAGATTTATATATCATAACAAAGAGCGTTATAATTACATCGAAGGGTAATCTAAGTTCACAAAATACACAGCACCAACTAACCGAGGATAAGATGGATGTCCTAATACTCTAATGGGCACCAGAAGTGGCCCCGGAATGAAAAAACAGCAGGTGTTTGTATGTTCAAATAGTTGCAATATAGCCACCCATTACCTAATAATACCTCCCAAACAGTTTTACTTTACTGTTTTTAGATCCAAAGAAACCAACTTTATGATATAGCAATCAGCAATTTTTCCTTTTTGCACAATGATGAATTGATGATATCAATATATCATTACCTGGCTATGCAAAAATTCTCCTCATGCTGTAGGGAAATTGTGCGCAGATCTATTAAGTGCAACCAAAGTTCGGCTAATAAGCATAGATTAATAGCACAAAAGATCTTTTACCTGGGAGACGATCTGCATGACATCGCCCTGGGCAGCACCGCCGTTCCTATTAGCCGACGGCGCCGGGCTGGATCCAAACCCGACGTACTTCCCGCCCTACGAGGTGGGATCCCTCAGGCCTCGCCTCGTTCTCCGCCAACCTCCTGGAGAAAAAACTCTCCTTGTTGGCGGCCGACGCCTCCAACTGCTACCTCGTGTACATGTCCTCCGTCGACTTGGACCTCGGCGGTTGCCTGCCCGACTCTGCCCCGCGGCGCCGAACGACTGCGTCGACTGGTTCCTTCTTATGTCCGACCGGAAGTCATCGTCCCAGTCGTCCCATCCACCGCCGCCGCTCGCACCGGAGGCGGAAGGGGCGGTTTCCTGGTGGGGGAAGAAAAATGTACCGCTGCCACCAACTGAAAATTAAGAGTAATAGAGATATTTCTTTTGGTACATAGACTAATAAGATATTAAGAATAGTTAGATTATCCTTAATTATTACCTGTATACACTATATTCAATCATACATGTCGGGACCCGGATTACCAAATCCGACCATTCTGTGTTTCAACCGCTATTAGAGAAGAAATTTAAGACACAACAGATGCGATGATGATAACACGGACATATCAAAAATAAATAACGGTAATAAGCAAAAGAGTGTAACAACATCATCACCTTATTACAAGTATGAAGCCTTACTTTGAAGTGTAAAAGTAGCAACTAAATGTAGAACAAAAGAGCCAATCGGTGTACCCACAGTAAACCGACAAAGTACGCTTCCCCTAAGAGATCGCGTCATCCTCCTCATCAAAGTCTTCACCACGATGTTGAGCGGTGGATCGCAGCTTTTGATAGCCTCTTCTCCCATCATCTCGCTTTATGGAATAAGCACCGCAATTAAAAAGCGAGGGTGAGCATGCAACATACTGCAAGTCTTGGAAACATAATGCAATTAACTAAATGCAAGGCTTAAACAAAGGAAGCATATAGGGTTCATTTGCATAAAGCAAAATTGAAATTTAAATACAAGTAATAATTTCATAAGCAAAGATTTAACAAAATGTAAATAGCATAAATAATTAAACTTGAAGTATAACAATTTTCCGTGTTCCAACTACCTGGTTGGCTCTAGCCGCCAAACTAAATCCGGGAGCTCCAGCCGCTCATGGATTCCCAACCACATTTTCATTTTTAAACCAAATCCATCATTTTTCATTTAAAACCAAAAACCAGAAAATCTACTATGTGAAAGCTGCCCACGCTTGCCCTTGTCGTAAGCACGGCTACTCAAGTAGTTTTAAGACTCTGCAGAGTGGTACACTTTACCCACACGACATGATCAACCCCTTGCGCCATGCAATTAACACACTTCCTTTGGTGTGTCGGCAGGGAGATCATGACAAGGCCTTTCCAATGCATAATACCGCTACCGACTTCACCGCTAAGGTTTCGCTCTCACTTTTTGCGCCTTGCAAGTGTCATCTCGACAAACTCACAGACATTTAATTGGCGAAGTCAAATAACGATACATGCAAATTACTTAGCGTGTCGTACCCATATAGACATGTGGTTGTCTCAGTATAGCATGGCCCATGGTGACACACGATCGGTCCTTAATTGACTAGGGCGACAATCACATTCCAAAATTTTGTGCATCCCGCACCCGCCATTCAACCAATTCCGCCCGGTCTAAATCATTTTTCACTTTTAATTTCAAATTAATACCGCAACACCAATTGCCATAATTTCCACAATTCATTTTGAATCAAGAATGAAATCATTTCCATAATGGTAAGGTATCGACGTGATTAAGCATGGCTAAGCATTTTCTACCGCTCCCATAATAAAATGTTTATCATTAAGTATGTAATTAGTTTTCCTAGGGTGTCAATGGTTATCAACATGAATATCAATGTGGTTATAACAATTTGGCATTTATCTAAGCATTTAAAAAAATGACATTAAAATACAATTCATAATTCAAATAGCATGCAATAATTTAAAACAAAATAGCATTTCATAATTTTGGGTTCAACATGGTCAAGGGAGACTTGCCTTCAACCTCTCCCGCTGCTGCTACCCTCCGCTGGATGCTCCTCTCGCTCAACCGGCGCGTTGTCTACTCGCAAAACACGCGAATCGAGGCAACAATAAATAAAACCAGAAATAAATAAAATTCAAAAATTCATAAAAATGACACCAACAGATAGATCTTGATTTTATATGAATTTAGAAATTTGAATCGTTCAAATCGGAGTTCGAACGGAGCTTCCGAAGTTTAAATGGAGAGAAAAACAAAATTTAAATAGAGGTGACACGTGTCGCTACGCGATTGGCTGGAATTTTCGGATTTTCCGGATTTATCAGCGGTTTAAACGAAAAATTCGTGTCGCTGACATGCGGGGTCCATGTGTCGGCGACTTGGTCCATGTGGACACGGTTCACCGAGGGTGGCACGGGGTGATGTGGCGCGACATGTGGCAACACGTGGCTCACACATGGCGACACATAGATCTATGGTACAAGGTGGCAGTGATGTGGCGCGACGTGGCGATGAGGTGGTGCTGACATGGCTTACACGTGTGCGTGTGGCAGGGCTTGGCGAATGCGTGGCACGATGTGGCGCACACATGTCTTGCGCGTGGCGCCACGCGGCGTACTAGGGCAGAGTTGGCGGTGATGTGGCAGACACATGGCTCACACGTAGATTAGGGTTGACGTGGCGACGCCAACGCATCAACCACGCGAGCACGGAGTCTGAGGTGGCTTAGCACGTGGCATCTACGCGGAAATGATCAGGCAGATGGCTGGCTCGGGGCTTACCGAAGGAACATGGCGCGGATCCGCCGTTAGCGAAAGCGATTGATTGGCGGAGAGTTGACGAAGAAACGCGACGGTAGTAGACGTAGCTATCCCAATTTGAGGGAAGACGACGGATCTGGCGAATGAACGGTGGAGAGAGCGGAAGAGTTAAGGTTTCGTAGCTCTTGAGAAGAGGAACTCGAGGGTACCAAGAATAGCGACGGAGACTCACCGTCAAGAGAGAAAAGTGGCGAGAAGCTTGCGCCAGAGAACGAACTCCCATGAGGTCTTGCAACGACCTCGATGTCTCTCTGGTGTGGCTAGGGCCGCGGGCGCGGAGTGGCGAAACTTCGGGAGGCGGTCTCTGATGTTTTAAATAGTCTCGGGACTCTGAAAAGCACGGAAAACAAAGGCGGCGGAGTTAGGGTTTTTGCACTGGCAAGGCTTCTCCCAAGCGACGTGGTCTGAGGGTCGAAGGATCTGGATCGAGCAGCGAGTAAAAAGCGGTTTAGGTTAAGGTTTGGTCGAGGGCTGGCTGAGTATCGCCTTAGATCGACCATCAACTACCGAGAATTGATCTAGGGTTAGGTTAGTATGACGTGAGGAGGAATTGGTCGGATCGGGAAACAAGTGTTGGGCGAGTGGAAGAATAGTAGTTTCGCCCGCACGAGAGTGAAGATATTTAAAAGATTTCGAAATAAAGAAATACCATAAAAATCCAAATGACTTCAATAAATTCAAACAAATAGCAAATAAATTTGGAAAAATCCCAAAAATACAGAAAAATCAAATGAAATACAAGGAACCCAAATAAAATAAGAAATAATTAATTTGAGGTATATTTTAATCAAATTAAATCTTTGTTGACTTTAAAATTTTCAATTTGTCGGACTTAATTCGAGAAAATTTTCAGGGGTTCGGATTTTGAATTTCAAATTTGGGAAATTAAAAAATGGGAATGTTACAAACCTACCCCCCTAACAAGAAATCTCGACCCCGAGATTTGAAACTAACTAGGGAAAAAGGTTGGGTAGTCCGCTCGAAAATCCTCCTCGCGCTCCCAGGTGGCTTCCTCTTCCGGATGATTGCTTCACTGGACTTTTGTCTTGTGATTCCTAGTTGATGTGCGGGAAATAGAGAAGACTTCTATTTTAATTTTAGGTAAGCAGATGAGAGATACTAATACTTTCTACATGTCTCTTTTGTTTAAATAACTAGCATTGTTAATAATCTAATTTATATAGGGGTATGTGGTATGATTAGAATATTTGAGGTAAAAGAAAAGATGCATTGTCATTACTCTCATTTGGGGAAAAACCGAATGTTTAATATCAAGAAAGGTATTTGAATACAATGGTTGATCTGTATAATTCAACATTAGTGATTTAAATGTGCCGAGAATAAATGTCATTTCGAGTTGACTTTAAATTGGAAAACATATATAGATAATTCAAGTATTGGGTTGAGGTAAGAGGATTATAAGATGATTCATGGTGATTTAACTTGTTTGCTCACTTTGGTAAACAAAGGGTTTTCATTTTCTTTGGTTTTGAAAACTATGAAGGACTAAAATGTATAGACTCAAAAGATTGATTGCAGAATTGAATACACAAGGACGTACTCAATACCACCACAAGTGCCGTACAATCACATAAGAAAGATGTTTACGTTCAGAGCCTGATATCGAGGCAGGGGTTGTTCTAGACACTTGATGTTTTCTAGGTCTTTGAGATAGCTTGGAAATTATTGATGTTTTCCTTGTCGAGGTGAAGCAAAATTCTTCTTGGGTAGGTGTTGGCGAAGTATTCAGTTCTTCTCGGTTGATACAAGTGGCATTACCCATTTTATTTGAAACAATGTAAAGGTTGTTTGCTAATGATATAAAATAGATGATCAGAAGTGACTAGGATCAAAGAGTTGATCTTAAAATTAAACTTATACCTGGTAAGGTTCAAATACATAAGTATCATACCTAGCACTACGCCTGGCAGGTCATAAACTTCTTTCGCGAATTCATGCTGTAGGTGAATGCCACGAATGATTGGATTAACATTTTGAGTTGGATTGATATATGTCTAAGGAAGTGTTTGTTTTCAAATTCTTGAGGTTGCCTTAGAGAATGTTGCGTAGCTTGTCGGGGTTGAGACTGAGGTGGAGTTTGCTTCTTGCTTTAGGCAACGGTTGGCATAATACTTATGTTTTTCATAGCAAAGGCAAATAATATTGACTTTCCGATATATATATATATATATATATTTTACCAGACAATTATTCATGGGTGTTATTAGAAAGATGAATAGATGACGATTGAGATTGAGGATAAAGTTGAGCGAATTCTTCGGGACAAGCATCTTCGTTCCATCGCCTTTTCTTTACCTACTTCTTCTGTGAACTCGCTTGATTTTATTTCTTCTATTCTTGGAGTTATAAACTTGACTGCTGAAATTCTTGGTATGTCTATGACTATAGGAGATATTTGTTCAGCTTGTGGACATCGTTTAGGAATTTGGTTCTTTTCGTGACAGTTGAAGCATTCACGCTTTTCTCATGGTGTCATGTTCAGTTATTTGTATACTTAATATTATCTTGTGAATTTCAATTTGTTGTTTCTCGTAACATTCTTTAGCCTAATGACTTTCTTTATCGGACAAGGAACATGCCATTGGAGATTACCATTTACTACTTTCTTATTGAAGGTAGTTAGGATCAAGTGTTATTTCTATAATTCCTTAAGTGATATTTCTTGTGTGGTGGTTTTCTTCCTCTTTTGATCATCAAATCTTGAGCAAAATTGTATTGGCGACTATCGATCAAGGGCATTGAACTAGACAATAATCTTGACATTCACAAAGGTAAAAGTTTATATTGCTTACAGGATATTTTCTAGGAAAATAATTTCCTTCACAAATGAGCAATTGATTGCACTCTCATCAACAACATGACCTATTTCTCCATAGCGAGTGTAAGCACGAACTTGAATCGACCGGGTTAACAATACTTCAAAGAACAATGTGTAGGTATCAAATAAGATATAGAAGTAGGTTTCTAGTTTAAACCATTTTTTCGATAGAAGTCGCACCAATATTAGAAATATCTTAAAGTAGTTTTAGAACAGTAAAGGTGTGCATTTGGTGATTTGTTCAATTACGGTGAGCATTTACACCATGGTTACAGATTCTAACATTTTTTTTTTGAACATTGAGAAAGTGGAGAGTTATGATGATTGCTATGTGGAAAGGAAGTGCTCTAGCTAAATACAACGAATTTGGTTGAACTATGGTAGGATTTTCATTTCTTGGCAAAGGAGTGTCTTATGGGTTTCACGAATTAGATGAGGAGTGTTAGTAGTTTACACCTAGAATCATTAGTAAGAATAAGCTAATTTAAAGAGATATATAGAGCATGTTAAAATATTTAAGGAGGGCTGAAGGTCAATTATAAAGGCTAAAAAATTTTATTACTCATTATTTTAGTAGATGTATTAATGAATTGCGTCGCAGACATCCTGCAACAATATTTTTTTAGAGTAAGGCTACTTAGATGGAATTCTGTTGGATTACACGGCAACAATTCGTTCTTTAAAAATTTCCTTAATTAAATTTTTCTTATTAGGTAGGGTTAACACATCGTAAATTTCAACCTAGTGGTTTAACATTCACGAGAGTAACCCGAAAACAATACAAAAGATTTACAACAAAATTTCAATAACACATAAACAATATGTATACATTTTGCTTAGTATGTAGGAAGGGTATCTATGGTTTTTCTTCTACTTGCCGAATCATACATATTTCTGCATAAAAGGTTTACTATATCGCTAGAATAATATGTAGCTCGCATATTGCTAGCTTTTATTGTAGGCTATTCGGCAACGAGTTTCTTTATTTTTATTTTTTTATTTTTATATTTTTTTGTACCACTTGTTGTGTTAGTCTTCCAATGCTTCTATGAAGTCGAAGAGGTTGTGATGCTTCGCTATCCCCATCTTCTTGAAGTTGCTGATATAGACGTCATAATGTTGCTGACTTGTTACCAGAATTCTTTTCAAAAGATTTGTTCGTGGTTTTCATTTCGCAAAAAGAATAAGGAAAGAAATGCTTCTAAAAGGGATAACTTAAGAGTGGAGAAGGAAAGTTCTACACAAGGGAAACGAGTACATAAATAAGGAGACTAAATTCTATAGATTAGAAAAGAGTATATGTATAATCGATGCTACTCTCTTTATATTTTTTTTAGAAAAATAGGACTTTAAATTCTTCCGATTTTCATTTAAACAACCATTCAAGCTTTCCATTCGAAGTATAGAACTTTTCGGTTCTAGCTCATTTTTATGGTATATAATCTAGATAAGCAAATGAGGTGAGTTTTAAAACATGGTTAGAAATTATTATTGGATCATTAAGTTTTAACTAGCCTAAAGCAAAGATAAGCTAGTTTGGTGTTGCTAATGTGGTAAGATCTTAACTTGGTTTATATATGAATGGTGTGATCTCAAGCAAAGCTAAGAGTAGTAATGGAGATCAGATTACTAATCTCATTGAGGTTTTATTTTAGGAAAGGTTGATGACCATAATGGTTAAATGGTAAGAAGTTCTATGAAAAGGAGATAACTTTGTAGAAGTTTTATAGAGATAAGAGATAAACTATTTTATAATTTCTTAGTTATCCTATGGGTTAAGTTTTCCATATTCACACATAAGGACAACTTATTGTAAAACTTTAACCAAGAGGTTAAAGTTTACACATAAATCGATCGACATTCGTGAATAAAGACCAATTTCAAGTAGCGAAACATAACGACAATGTAAATTGCTCTATATAACTAGGGCGGAATAATGTGCTACACGTAAGGGTGCTTATCTTATGGTAGGTCCTAATATATTCTAATCTTCCGCTTTTACTCTGGGTGATGTTGTCTCTTCATGAAGTAAAATCTCTAACGTCATCTTCTTCATTTGGAATTCTGCAGGAAGACCGTAAACTTAGGGATATTTCCGGAGATAAGATCAAATTTAAATTTCAAAATAATATTCGAGAAGAGGAAAGAGATAGAAACCTAAGAATAAGGTAAGAGGAGACCAACTTCTAAATTCAAATTCGTGGTTTGATCTAGAAAATAATTTTGAAATTCTAACGGCCATTCTAACTAGGGTTATGACCTCACAATGATATGGCTCGATATTACCTCTGTCGGGACCCGGATTACCAAATCCAACCTTCAGATTTCAACCGCTTAGTCCAGAACAGCTTAGCGACACAACAGACAAATGATGATAACACAGACATATCAAAAGTAAATAACAGTAATAAGCAAAAGAGTGTAACAACATCATCACCTTATTACAAGTATGAAGCCTTACGGCTGAAGTGTAAAAGTAGCAGCGGAAATGTAGAACAAAAAGAGCCAATCAGTGTGCCCACAGGCAACCGACTGGGGTACGCTCCCTAGTAGATCGCGTCATCCTCCTCATCAAAGTCTTCACCACAGATGTTGAACGGTGGATCGCAGGCTTTTTGATAGCCTCTTCTCCCATCATCTGCTTTATGGAATAAGCAGCCCCCGCAATAAAAGCGAGGGTGAGCATGCAACATACTCGCAAGTCTTGGAAACATAATGCAATTAACTAAATGCAAGGCTTAAACAAAGGAAGCATATAGGGTTCATTTGCATAAAGCAAAATTGAAATTTAAATACAAGTAATAATTTCATAAAGCAGCATTTAACAAAATGTAAATAGCATAAATAATTAAACTTGAAGTATAACAATTTTCCTGTGTTCCAACTACCGGTTGGCTCTAGCCAAACTAAATCCGGAGCTCCATTACTCATGGATTCCCAACCACATTTTCATTTTTAAACCAAATCCATCATTTTTCATTTAAAACCAAAAACCAGAAAATCTACTATGTGAAAGCTGCTCCACGCTGTTCTTGTCCGTAAGCACGGCTACTCAAGTAGTTTTAAGACTGCAGAGTGGTACACTTTACCCACACGACATGATCAACCCTTGCGCCATGCAATTAACACACTTCCTTTGGTGTGTCGGCAGGAGATCATGACAAGGCCTTTCAATGCATAATACTCACACCGACTTCACCCGCTAAGGTTTCGCTCTCAAACTTCTTGCGCCTTGCAAGTGTCATCTCGACAAACTCATGTACCACCCCAAGTCAAATAACGATACATGCAAATTACTTAGCTGTGTCGTACCCATATAGACATGTGGTTGTATCTTGATAGCATGGCCCATGGTGACACACGATCGGTCCTTAATTGACTAGGGCGACAATCACATTCCAAAATTTTGTGCATCCCGCACCCGCCATTCAACCAATTCCGCCCGGTCTAAATCATTTTTCACTTTTAATTTCAAATTAATACCAAGCAACACCAATTGCCATAATTTCCACAATTCATTTTGAATCAAGAATGAAATCATTTCCATAATGGTAAGGTACCGACGTGATTAAGCATGGCTAAGCATTTTCACCGCTCCCATAATAAAATGTTTATCATTAAGTACAGTAATTAGTTTTCCTAGGGTGTCAATGGTTATCAACATGAATATCAATGGTTATAACAATTTGGCATTTATCTAAGCATTTAAAAAATGACATTAAAATACAATTCATAATTCAAATAGCATGCAATAATTTAAAACAAAATAGCATTTCATAATTTTGGGTTCAACATGGTCAAGGAGACTTGCCTTCAACCTCTCCCGCTGCTGCTACCCTCCATTGGATGCTCCTCTCGCTCAACCGTAGCGTTGTCTACTATGCAAAACACGCGAATCGAGGCAACAATAAATAAAACCAGAAATAAATAAAATTCAAAAATTCATAAAAATGAAACCAACAGATAGATCTTGATTTTATATGAATTTAGAAATTTGAATCGCTCAAATCGGAGTTCGAAGCGAGCTTCGAAGTTTAAATGGAGTGAAAAACAAAATTTAAATAGAGGTGATACGCAGCCGCCACGCCGACATGGAATTTTCGGATTTTCCGGATTTATCACGGTTTAAACGAAAAAAAATTCGTGGTCGTCGACATGCGGGTCCATGTGTCGGCGACTTGGTCCATGTGGACACGGTTCACCGAGGGTGGCACGGGTGATGTGGGCGACATGTGGCAACACGTGGCTCACTCGTCGTGCCCCGAATTTACAAATTCGGACACTCAGGTATTCTCGTGACTAGTCCAGATCGCGCTAGTGCACAAGACTAAACAGGTATAATATCACGTCATACACAAATGAATATTAAATAAAGTACTTCAAACATTTATATAAGCGAGTGTACGACCTTATGGTCATCCTTACAATAGTTATACACGCAGGCTTACAATAATCGAGTAACATAGTTTAACAAATGAATAAAATAAATTCTTAAGCGATCCATCTTCAAAGACAGCACTGACCGAGGCTTGCTTCCCCTAGTTCTCTGGCTCTTCAACGAATTCCTCTTCATAGCAGTGTAGTCTCTTCTTCGGTAAGTTTGTCCGCAAGGGTGAGTACACACCGCAGACTCAACAAGTTATGCACAAAATGCGATCTATTTACTACATGCATGGCTTGGTACAAAGGAATGGCTCAAATTGACTATTTTGTATTTGCATCAACATTTTGAATTATTATTTATCTAGATAGAAAGCGTCAAAACCATATAATTATAACAACTTTCTCAAACCTGTTTTCCACAAAATTTTGGACGCCTTACAGGTCCTTAATCAAATTTCACCATCGACACCGGCTCACGGCCTTCCACCCCATTTTATTTTCAAAACTCTACCCCTTGATCTGTAATCCCGAGCAATGTTCAATACCGTGAACACGGCTATTCAATAGTTTGTACACTCTGCAGAGGTTATACACTTTACCCACAAGATACAATCAAACACCACAAAGGCGAAGCGATCAGAATAAAGCCTTTCCAAAGGTCCGCTCTAAACCCAAGATCGCCCGCTAAGGTTTCAACATGGTGGATGGTTACCACATCGAGTGGGCCCCCTCTTGCGCCTATGAGTTTTTCCCACCAACACTTGGGCCTCACTCCACTACCACAAGACTGAGGAATAGATTTCACAATTTACTTGGCTAGGTCCGCCCCATAGGAACTTGTGGTTGTATGAATGACTCAGTCAAAGGCTCGCAAGGTTAAGTCCTTAGAGTTGATCGAGCAAGACTTGCACAAATCCTCCGCCCCGGCCCACCACCATCACTTGCTCCAACCACTTGCTCCGATCTAAATTATTTTCCATCCCAAGTTGATTATTGTGCAACACATGCCAACAACAACTCAACATCCATATGGAACCACACAAGCCTCCATATATCAACTTCATCGTGGCAACACATCACACCATTTCAAAATACATTGCATGTTCCATTAATCAATATTGATCTTTGTATTTTAAATCCGGAAGATTTAGAATTACATTTACATCCTTCTACCTTTTTGCAAAAAAATGGACTAGGATTTGCACGACGATTGTAGCGCTATACTTCCTAGTATATGTTACACTCGGTGCAAATTTGCGTTTCATGCTTGCATTAGCCAGAAGAAAAGAGGAGATAAGGTAATGTAAAAATGAGAATTTTGAAGGAGACATGGCTGATACGAGATCTTTGAAGAAGAAAGTTGGGCCGATGCAAAAGGAAGAGTTAAAAATGGATGCTCCCTGTCCAAGTTTATAACACACTAGTTCAATGCCGATGCGTTGCTACTGAAAAACAAAATTGCTAAAGAAACATAAAGGTTAAAAAGGGTGATACATATTATCAAAACATAATACCAAGCCGTTACAATGAATATTAATTTTCTCTTTCACATATCACGTGAATTACATAAAAGCATGTTGGTTGACATCTTCAAAATTATCCAACCAATATTCCTAAAAAAAGCATGTTGGTTGACATCTTGAAACTATCCGATCCGTTTTCATCCCTACAAATTGTCATATTACACAATATGCTAGCACATTGTTTAACTTAACCACATAGAACCAATACAGCGCAGCATATGATTTGGGCATAAATAAAGTTAAGATATACCTTGTCCTCCTCCGGATTTTCAGAATTAAATACATCTGATTTCTCACGAAGTGCATCTTTAAGCATTGACTTCAATTCTTCTTTGTTGCCACGTTCCTTAGGAAGTTACGGCAAGAATGTCAAATAAAACCACAAAAAATATATTTCTTTAAAAGTACATATAATATCTTCTCAAGCCAAATGAAATGAAGTACCTGTGGCTCGAGGTCATTTTCAGCTTCAACAATGGCGCAGGCAATCTGGAATCTGATGACGATACCGTGTAGCTTTCGAGTTCGACTGTTCCTTTCTCTATTGTCTTTATGAGATCCATTCTGTTCATATGGTGAAGGTACAGCCCCAGATGCAAAGCGAGACCCATGGAAACGTGCAACAGGTACAATAAGATCATCCCTTACATGGGGATCCAGATCATCACCTTGCTTTGCTTGGGCCTTTTCCGTTTATGCTTTCCGCTTGGCGCTACAAAAGGACAATATCATTGTAAACCGTAAGTGAAAACACCCATTTTCACCATTAACCTTTATAACAATTGACCAGCATATATATAGAAAGAGGTCTGAAAACATTTTTATTCAAGAGATCATATCGTATAGTTCCAAAAGCTTTACACAACTCAAAGAATGCCTGTGATGGGACACATGCCTGACTAAGCCTTACCCTTATGAATGTGTTACACTACATGCAAAACTTCATGGATGACATATTTAAATTCCAAGGGTAAATATGGAGAGAAGACCTTGAACAGCCAACTATTTTTCTCATTCTATAACAATTCATAGCCTCCATAACATTCACTGCGCATGTGGAGCATCTAACAAATTTCCATCTAAACGAATCAAAACAAACACTAAACTAAAAATGCAAGCGTTGAAACTATATGGAATCAGACAGAAAATATAAATGCATTGCAAATGGGGAACATATTTATTTCTTAAAAAAGAGGACGATTAGCTGTCACTTGCCAACATGAGAATTGAGAAAACACACCAGACCATCCATACAGGAAAATGCCAACAGTAATACAGTGTGCTCTCCACAATATGGCAGGTATAGCTCAAGTAAAAAAACGAGGTATAAAATCAAGCTAGCCATTATTGTGAACCTGGTGTAGTTGAACTCTTTTCTGAAATATTTTATCCTCATAGGAACCAACTGCTTGAATAAAGTGTTGAACTCTATTCAGATCCGGCTAAAACAACAAAGAAAAAGTTATTGCTGAAATAGTAATGTGGATCCATTGAAATCAGGTAGTTTCTTAGAAGGCCACATGGACCAATTCTGATAGAAATGAAATTTGATTACCACGCATAGCGTCAGTTAAATAACCACCCATTGAAGGAAATTCCTTCTTGTATACAGCCATTAGCAAATTAATAGCTCCCTACTGACAAACAAGGAAGTTAATACCATGTGACATCAATTAAAAAGAGTGAACTGCAAGCAGGAGGTGAAGCTTGCTGAACTCTTGAAGAATAAAATAGAGAAACAGTCTAGTAAGTAGCAATCCTGATAACTTCATAGCTACTATCTGCAAAGGTGGACATTCAGTAAAACATTAAATTACAAAACAGGAAACAAACCTCACGAATCTCTAATGTCGGCATATGTGGAAGAAAATCATTGCCAACAAAAAAGCACATGAAGATGAAATCATCAACAATGCGTTCAATATCAATCTGGAAAGGTGGATTTGGCATTCTGAACTCATATTCTAAGTACTCCCGGAGGGTCCATATATTCAAGAACTGTAAAGGTACAAAAGTTGAGCAATACAAAATGAAAGTAAGTCCCTCAGAAAGTCCATCAAATATATTCATTAGACCACAAGTTGCAGAAGAAATAGAGCATCATTACCTGGTAAGGTTTTTTTGGAACAATAGCTTCACCCTTCTCATCAAACTCCCCAGCTTTTCTTTTTGTCTTTCCTTCACAATCTGCTGCTAGATGTCCCACCTGACTACATAAGAAGCATTTGTCCTGCTGTCCAGGTGTAAAAACCACCTGCAAACAAAAAGTGTAGGTGAATAAGCTTTCAAGGCATAACTTTAAAGAAAATGGAGGAGGAACCCAGCTTTCAAAGAAAGATAAAACACAAATTTTGTGTAAGTAAAAAAAACATGGACAACAGGAAAACATAAGAAACCAATTCGCTTTTTATTAGCATAAGACAGTAACATGTATTTACAGCGAAACACATAAATTCCACATTTTGGGCAGGAGAGCTAACCTCTCTCAGTATGGAGAAGTGTACTTCATGTGTTGCTAAAGCTAACATGATCAGATCTGCATCCTGCATTTATGAGTATATAAAGTTATGCATTAGCAGAGCCAATGAAGAAATATTGTCCAATAAAAAATAGAACATCTAATATACAGAACATACCAGACCATACAGGCAATGGCGGGTATTTGGGTTGAAACCAGAGAGATTCCGTTATTACGAATATAGGACATAACTTTATGTTCCCTTCACCAGGAACATTGGCATCAGAAAGAATAACCTTCAAAATAATTTAATCAGAACACACATGAATTCTTCATACTCTTTCCGGTACCAATATGTAGCCTTTACCAACCAGAATGGAATATATGATGGAACATATTAACAAAATAAATGCCCAAAACAAAAAACTTATATTGGCACTAAGTCATGCTTACTTTAATCTGTTTCCATCCAGGATCATAATTCAATCTGAGATGGATGTAGTACTGCAAAGCAACTGATAGAACATCCATAAACTCTGTCCCTGGAGTAATACTTAGATGTCCAAATCCACATGAGTTTTTAGCATGGCATCTTTTTTCTCCTCGAAACTCTTCATAAACTGCTCTTCCTTATTGTCACTCTCCTCCAACCACAAGATATCTCAAGCATGGCACAAAACGCACGCATAACAGACCTGGAGTCACCAATGATAAACACAGATGCTGATATACTTTGAAGGAGTGCTGCTGGCTTTCTGTAACCATATTACAAGAGTTCATTATGACTCCTATAAACATAATGACCTAATCATGCTCCATTACTCTCTTTAGCGTTCATTAGGCTTTAGGACACTGGCTAGAACAGTGTACTCAAAAGATTCATTGCAGGCTTGCAGCAAGTGCAAGAAATAGTGCTAACCTATAATTTTTTTTAGATCAAAAGGCCATCCATAAGATGCCCCAGTTCCATTACTAAAACTTGAAACAGTTCAACTATCATCCATACATCCTCAAAACTCAAAACAACCAGCAACACCCATAACAACTAACCACCGTTTAACACCCTGACAACTCAAAAACAAAAAACCAGCACACCTCCACCAGACAATAGCACCTGGAAGAACAAAACACAAACTGACTTACATCCATCAACCAGACACAGCATGCATACCATATCTTTTCCACCAGGTGATCACTGAACCAACCTACCTCTTCAAATGACAACGCCCAGAAACTCACAAAAACAAAAGCATGCTGGACAACCAAAAAGCCTTCATCACACAATCACTTTACAAACATTACAACTGTAACCAGGCAAAGCACCAGACTCACTCCAGACAACCAGAATTATATCCCGCCAAAGCCTAAGACTTAGACAACATTAAGAGACCATATTACTTCTTGCCATCTAACAAATACCCAATATAGTTTGCACGTGATTTCAGATCCAGCACAGTAGCTCCTCCTTGAAGATCATTTGACAGCTGATCTTCCTGACATTGTTGTCTAAAAGCCCAAAGGTAGTGGTGCTTGGATTTTGCTCTCCAACATCCAGCAAAAATGGTCCAATAGTGCTAACCTATAATTATACGAGAGTTGTAGATGATCCAGATCAGACATAAAAAAAAAAGGTATTCCTCAGACCTATGCCAATATGAATAGCTTAACGAAGACCAAGATTTATATATCATAACAAAGAGCGTTATAATTACATCGAAGGGGTAATCTAAGTTCACAAAATACACAGCACCAACTAACCGAGGATAAGATGGATGTCCTAATACTCTAATGGGCACCAGAAGTGGCCCCCGGAATGAAAACAGCAGGTGTTTGTATGTTCAAATAGTTGCAATATAGCCACCCATTACCTAATAATACCTCCCAAACAGTTTTACTTTACTGTTTTTAGATCCAAAGAAACCAACTTTATGATATAGCAATCAGCAATTTTTCCTTTTTGCACAATGATGAATTGATGATATCAATATATCATTACCCTGGCTATGCAAAAAATTCTCCTCATGCTGTAGGGGAAATTGTGCGCAGATCTATTAAGTGCAACCAAAGTTCGGCTAATAAGCATAGATTAATAGCACAAAAGATCTTTTTACCTGGGAGACGATCTGCATGACATCGCCCTGGGCAGCACCGCCGTTCCTATTAGCCGACGGCGCCGGGCTGGATCCAAACCCGACGTACTTCCCGCCCTACGAGGGTGGGATCCCCTCAGGCCTCGCCTCGTTCTCCGCCAACCTCCTGGAGAAAAAACTCTCCTTGTTGGCGGCCGACGCCTCCAACTGCTACCTCGTGTACATGTCCTCCGTCGACTTGGACCTCGGCGGTTGCCTGCCCGACTCTGCCCCCGCGGCGCCGAACGACTGCGTCGACTGGTTCCTTCTTATGTCCGACCGGAAGTCATCGTCCCAGTCGTCCCATCCACCGCCGCCGCTCGCACCGGAGGCGGGAAGGGGCGGTTTCCTGGTGGGGGAAGAAAAATGTACCGCTGCCACCAACTGAAAATTAAGAGTAATAGAGATATTTCTTTTGGTACATAGACTAATAAGATATTAAGAATAGTTAGATTATCCATAATTATTACCTGTATACACTATATTCAATCATACATGTCGGGACCCGGATTACAAATCCGACCATTCGTGTTTCAACGTCTTTGGTTCAGGAGCAATAAGACACAACAGATCGTCTGATGATGATAAACGGACATATCAAAATAAATAACGGTAATAAGCAAAAGAGTGTAACAACATCATCACCTTATTACAAGTATGAAGCCTAATACTGAAGTGTAAAAGTAGCAACGAAATGTAGAACAAAAAGAGCCAATCGGTGTACCCACAGAGCAACCGACTGGGTAGAACGCCCCTAAGTAGATCGCGTCATCCTCCTCATCAAAGTCTTCACCACGATGTTGAGCGGTGGATCGCAGGCTTTTGATAGCCTCTTCTCCCATCATCGCTTTATGGAATAAGCACCCATAATAAAAGCGAGGGTGAGCATGCAACATACTGCAAGTCTTGGAAACATAATGCAATTAACTAAATGCAAGGCTTAAACAAAGGAAGCATATAGGGTTCATTTGCATAAAGCAAAATTGAAATTTAAATACAAGTAATAATTTCATAAAGCAAAGATTTAACAAAATGTAAATAGCATAAATAATTAAACTTGAAGTATAACAATTTTCCGAGTTCCAACTACGGTTGGCTCTAGCCGCCAAACTAAATCCGGAGCTCAGTACTCATGGATTCCCAACCACATTTTCATTTTTAAACCAAATCCATCATTTTTCATTTAAAACCAAAAACCGTAAAATCTACTATGTGAAAGCTGCCCACGCTTGTTCTTGTCGTAAGCACGGCTACTCAAGTAGTTTTTAAGACTCTGCAGAGTGGTACACTTTACCCACACGACATGATCAACCCCTTGCGCCATGCAATTAACACACTTCCTTTGGTGTGTCGGCAGGAGATCATGACAAGGCCTTTCAATGCATAATACCGCTCACAGACTTCACCCGCTAAGGTTTCGCTCTCACACCCTCTTGCGCCTTGCAAGTGTCATCTCGACAAACTCAAGATGTTTAATTGGCGAAGTCAAATAACGATACATGCAAATTACTTAGCGGTCGCACCCATATAGACATGTGGTTGTATCAGTATAGCATGGCCCATGGTGACACACGATCGGTCCTTAATTGACTAGGGCGACAATCACATTCCAAAATTTTGTGCATCCCGCACCCGCCATTCAACCAATTCCGCCCCGGTCTAAATCATTTTTCACTTTTAATTTCAAATTAATACCGGCAACACCAATTGCCATAATTTCCACAATTCATTTTGAATCAAGAATGAAATCATTTCCATAATGGTAAGGTACCGACGTGATTAAGCATGGCTAAGCATTTTCTACCGTTCCCATAATAAAATGTTTATCATTAAGTACAGTAATTAGTTTTCCTAGGGTGTCAATGGTTATCAACATGAATATCAATGTGGTTATAACAATTTGGCATTTATCTAAGCATTTAAAAAAATGACATTAAAATACAATTCATAATTCAAATAGCATGCAATAATTTAAAACAAAATAGCATTTCATAATTTTGGGTTCAACATGGTCAAGGAGACTTGCCTTCAACCTCTCCATTCTTTGCTACCCTCCATTTGGATGCTCCTCTCGCTCAACCCGTAGCGTTGTCTACTCATAAAACACGCGAATCGAGGCAACAATAAATAAAACCAGAAATAAATAAAATTCAAAAATTCATAAAAATGACACCAACAGATAGATCTTGATTTTATATGAATTTAGAAATTTGAATCGTTCAAATCGGAGTTCGAACGGAGCTTCCGAAGTTTAAATGGAGAGAAAAACAAAATTTAAATAGAGGTGACACGTGTCGCTACGCAATTGGCTGGAATTTTCGGATTTTCCGGATTTATCAGCGGTTTAAACGAAAAATTCGTGGTCGTGACATGCGGGTCCATGTGTCGGCGACTTGGTCCATGTGGACACGGTTCACCGAGGGTTACGGGTGATGTGGCGCGACATGTGGCAACACGTGGCTCACACATGGCGACACATAGATCTATGGTACAAGGTGGCGTTGATGTGGCGCGACGTGGCGATAGGTGGTGCCGACATGGCTTACACGCGCGTGGTGTGGCGAGGCTGGCGAATCGGCACGATGTGGCGCACACATGTCTTCCTGCGGGGCGCCACGCGGCGAACTAGGGCGAGTTGGCGGTGATGTGGCAGACACATGGCTCACACGTAGATTAGGGTTGACGTGGCGACGCCAACGCATCAACCACGCGAGCACGGAGTCCGAGGTGGCTTAGCACGTGGCATCTACGCGGAAATGATCAGGCAGATGGCTGGCTCGGGGCTTACCGAAGGAACATGGCGCGGATCTGGCCGTTGGCAGCGATTGATTGGCCGGAGAGTTGACGAAGAAACGCGACGGCCAGAGGAAGTAGCTATCCCACCTTGGGGAAGACAGACGGATCTGGCGAATGAACGGTGGAGAGAGCGGAAGAGTTAAGGTTTCCGGTAGCTCTTGAGAAGAGGAACTCGAGGGTACCAAGAATAGCGACGGAGACTCACCGTCGGCAGAGAAAAGCGGCGGAGAAGCTTGCGCACGGTAGAACGAACTCCGGCGAGGTCTTGCGCACAGCCTACGATGTCTCCGGTGGTGTGGCTAGGGCAGAAAGTCTGGCGTGAGTGGCGAAACTCGGAGGCGGTCTCTGATGCCTTAAATAGTCTCGGGACTCGGGAAAAGCACGGAAAACAAAAGGCGGCAGAAAGTTAGGGTTTACCGCAGGCGTGGCGCTTCTCCCGGGCGACGTGGTGCGCTGAGGGTCGAAGGATCTGGATCGAACGGCGAGTAAAGAAAACGGTTTAGGGTTAAGGTTTGGTCGAGGGGCGGCGATGTATCGGCTTCTTAGATCACCATCAACTAGTGAGAATTGATCTAGGGTTAGGGTTAGGGCGACGTGAGGAGGAATTGGGCCGGATCGGGAAACAGTGTTGGGCGAGTGGAAGAATAGTAGTTTCGCCCGTACGGAGAGTGAAGATATTTAAAAGATTTCCGAAATAAAGAAATACCATAAAAATCCAAATGACTTCAATAAATTCAAACAAATAGCAAATAAATTTGGAAAAATCCCCAAAAATACAGAAAAATCAAATGAAATACAAGGAACCCAAATAAAATAAGAAATAATTAATTTGAGGTATATTTTAATCAAATTAAATCTTTGTTGACTTTAAAATTTTCAATTTAAGCTGGACTTAATTCGAGAAAATTTTCAGGGTTCGGATTTTGAATTTCAAATTTGGGAAATTAAAAAATGGGAATGTTACAAACCTACCCCCTAACAAGAAATCTCGACCGAGATTTGAAACTAACTAGGAAAAAGGTTGGGTAGTCGCTCGAAAATCCTCCTCGCGCTCCGGTGGCTTCCTCTTGGGATGATTGCTTCTTTGGACTTTTGTCTTGTGATTCCTAGTTGATGTGCGCGAAATAGAAGACTTCTATTTTAATTTTAGTAAGTAGATGAGAGATACTAATACTTTCTACATGTCTCTTTTGTTTAAATAACTAGCATTGTTAATAATCTAATTTATATAGGGGTATGTGGTATGATTAGAATATTTGAGGTAAAAGAAAAGATGCATTGTCATTACTCTCATTTGGGGAAAACCGAATGTTTAATATCAAGAAAGGTATTTGAATACAATGGTTGATCTGTATAATTCAACATTAGTGACGAAATGTCTTTGAGAATAAATGTCATTTCGAGTTGACTTTAAATTGGAAAACATATATAGATAATTCAAGTATTGGGTTGAGGTAAGAGGATTATAAGATGATTCATGGTGATTTAACTTGTTTGCTCACTTTGGTAAACAAAGGGTTTTCATTTTCTTTGGTTTTGAAAACTATGAAGGACTAAAATGTATAGACTCAAAAGATTGATTGCGAGAATTGAATACACAAGGGCGTACTCAATACCACCACAAGTCGGGTACAATCACATAAGAAAGATGTTTACGTTGAGCGATATCGAGGCGGGGTTGTTCTAGACACTTGATGTTTTCTAGGTCTTTGAGATAGCTTGGAAATTATTGATGTTTTCCTTGTCGAGGTGAAGCAAAATTCTTCTTGGGTAGGTGTTGGCGAAGTATTCCAGTTCTTCTCGGTTGATACAAGTGGCATTACCCATTTTATTTGAAACAACGAAAGGTTGTTTGCTAATGATATAAAATAGATGATCAGAAGTGACTAGGATCAAAGAGTTGATCTTAAAATTAAACTTATACCTGGTAAGGTTCAAATACATAAGTATCATACCTAGCACTACGCTGGCGGTCATAAACTTCTTCGCGAATTCATCTTTGTAGGTGAATGCCACGAATGATTGGATTAACATTTTGAGTTGGATTGATATATGTCTAAGGAAGTGTTTGTTTTCAAATTCTTGAGGTTGCCTTAGAGAATGTTGCGTAGCTTGTCGGGGTTGAGGCGAGGTGGAGTTTGCTTCTTGCTTTAGCAAGCGGTTGGCATAATACTTATGTTTTTCATAGCAAAGGCAAATAATATTGACTTTCCGATATATATATATATATATATATTTTACGGCACAATTATTCATTGGTGTTATTAGAAAGATGAATAGATGACGATTGAGATTGAGGATAAAGTTGAGCGAGAATTCTTCGGGACAAGCATCTTCGTTCCATCGCCCTTTTCTTTACCTACTTCTTGAATGTGAACTTGCTTGATTTTATTTCTTCTATTCTTGGAGTTATAAACTTGATCGCTGAAATTCTTGGTATGTCTATGACTATAGGAGATATTTGTTCAGCTTGTGGACATCGTTTAGGAATTTGGTTCTTTTCGTGACAGTTGAAGCATTCACGCTTTTCTCATGGTGTCATGTTCAGTTATTTGTATACTTAATATTATCTTGTGAATTTCAATTTGTTGTTTCTCAGAACATTCTTTAGCCTAATGACTTTCTTTATCAGACAAGGAACATGCCATTGGAGATTACCATTTACTACTTTCTTATTGAAGGTAGTTAGGATCAAGTGTTATTTCTATAATTCCTTAAGTGATATTTCTTGTGTGGCTGGTTTTCTTCCTCTTTTGATCATCAAATCTTGAGCAAAATTGTATTGGCGACTATCAGATCAAGGGGCATTGAACTAGACAATAATCTTGACATTCACAAAGGTAACAAGCGATATTGCTTACAGGATATTTTCTAGGAAAATAATTTCCTTCACAGTCGGAGCAATTGATTGCACTCTCATCAACAACATGACCTATTTCTCCATAGCGAGTGTAAGCACGAACTTCGAACTGACTGGGTTAACAATACTTCAAAGAACAATGTGTAGGTATCAAATAAGATATAGAAGTAGGTTTCTAGTTTAAACCATTTCCTTTTTCGATAGAAAATTGCACCAATATTAGAAATATCTTGTGCGAGTTTTAGAACGTAAAGGTGTGCACTTGGTGATTTGTTCAATTACGGTGAGCATTTACACCATGGTTCTGATTCTAACATTTTTTGAACATTGAGAAAGTGGAGAGTTATGATGATTGCTATGTGGAAAGGAAGTGCTCTAGCTAAATACAACGAATTTGGTTGAACTATGGTAGGATTTTCATTTCTTGGCGTTGGAGTGTCTTATGGGTTTCACGAATTAGATGAGGAGTGTTAGTAGTTTACACCTAGAATCATTAGTAAGAATAAGCTAATTTAAAGAGATATATAGAGCATGTTAAAATATTTAAGGAGGGCTGAAGGTCAATTATAAAGGCTAAAAAATTTTATTACTCATTATTTTAGTAGATGTATTAATGAATTGCGTCATGGACATCACGCAACAATATTTTTTTAGAGTAAGGCTACTTAGATGGAATTACGTTGGATTACACGGCAACAATTAGTTCTTTAAAAATTTCCTTAATTAAATTTTTCTTATTAGGTAGGGTTAACACATCGTAAATTTCAACCTAGTGGTTTAACATTCACGAGAGTAACCCGAAAACAATACAAAAGATTTACAACAAAATTTCAATAACACATAAACAATATGTATACATTTTGCTTAGTATGTAGGAAGGGTATCTATGGTTTTTCTTCTACTTGTCGAATCATACATATTTCGCATAAAGGTTTACTATATCGCTAGAATAATATGTAGCTCGCATATTGCTAGCTTTTATTGTAGGCTATTAAACCTTGAGTTTCTTTATTTTTATTTTTTATTTTTTTATTTTTTTGTACCACTTGTTGTGTTAGTCTTCCAATGCTTCTATGAAGTCGAAGAGGTTGTGATGTCGCTATCCCCATCTTCTTGAAGTTCTTGATATAGACGTCATAATGTTCTTTGACTTGTTACGAATTCTTTTCAAAAGATTTGTTCGTGGTTTTCATTTACTTAAAAGAATAAGGAAAGAAATGCTTCTAAAAGGATAACTTAAGAGTGGAGAAGGAAAGTTCTACACAAGGAAACGAGTACATAAATAAGGAGACTAAATTCTATAGATTAGAAAAGAGTATATGTATAATCGATGCTACTCTCTTTATATTTCTTTTAGAAAAATAGGACTTTAAATTCTTCGATTTTCATTTAAACAACCATTGAAGCTTTCCATTGAAGTATAGAACTTTTACGGTTCTAGCTCATTTTTATGGTATATAATCTAGATAAGCGGTGAGGTGAGTTTTAAAACATGGTTAGAAATTATTATTGGATCATTAAGTTTTAACTAGCCTAAAGCAGCATAAGCTAGTTTGGTGTTGCTAATGTGATAAGATCTTAACTTGGTTTATATATGAATGGTGTGATCTCAAGCAAAGCTAAGAGTAGTAATGAGATCGTATTACTAATCTCATTGAGGTTTTATTTTAGGAAAGGTTGATGACCATAATGGTTACCTTGGTAAGAAGTTCTATGAAAAGGAGATAACTTTGTAGAAGTTTTATAGAGATAAGAGATAAACTATTTTATAATTTCTTAGTTATCCTATGGGTTAAGTTTTCCATATTCACACATAAGGACAACTTATTGTAAAACTTTAACCAAGAGGTTAAAGTTTACACATAAATCAGTCCTGACATTCAGAATAAAGACCAATTTCAAGTAGCGAAACATAACGACAATGTAAATTGCTCTATATAACTAGGGCGGAATAATGTGCTACACGTAAGGGTGCTTATCTTATGGTAGGTCCTAATATATTCTAATCTTCCGCCTTTTCTGTTGGGTGATGTTGTCTCTTCATGAAGTAAAATCTCGAACGTCATCTTCTTCATTTGGAATTCTTGCGAGAAGGCCGTAAACTTAGGGATATTTAGGAGATAAGATCAAATTTAAATTTCAAAATAATATTCAGAAGAGGAAAGAGATAGAAACCTAAGAATAAGGTAAGAGGAGACCAACTTCTAAATTCAAATTCGGTGGTTTGATCTAGAAAATAATTTTGAAATTCTAACGGCCATTCTAACTAGGGTTGCGACCTCACATCGATATGGCTCGATACCACCTCTGTCGGGACCCGGATTACCAAATCCGACCCCCTCAGTATTTCAACCGCTAGTCCGAGAGCAGCTAGCGACACAACAGTCAAATGATGATAACACGGACATATCAAAGTAAATAACGATAATAAGCAAAAGAGTGTAACAACATCATCACCTTATTACAAGTATGAAGCCTTACTACTGAAGTGTAAAAATAGCAATGAAATGTAGAACAAAAAGAGCCAATCGGTGTGCCCACAGTGCAACCGATAGGGTGCGCTCCCTAGTAGATCGCGTCATCCTCCTCATCAAAGTCTTCACCACGGATGTTGAAGCGGTGGATCGCAGCTTTTGATAGCCTCTTCTCCCATCATCGCTTTATGGAATAAGCATTTAATAAAAGCGAGGGTGAGCATGCAACATACTCGCAAGTCTTGGAAACATAATGCAATTAACTAAATGCAAGGCTTAAACAAAGGAAGCATATAGGGTTCATTTGCATAAAGCAAAATTGAAATTTAAATACAAGTAATAATTTCATAAAGCAGCATTTAACAAAATGTAAATAGCATAAATAATTAAACTTGAAGTATAACAATTTTCCAGGTTCCAACTACCTGGTTGGCTCTAGCCGCCAAACTAAATCCGGGAGCTCCAGCCGCTCATGGATTCCCAACCACATTTTCATTTTTAAACCAAATCCATCATTTTCATTTAAAACCAAAAACGGAAAATCTACTATGTGAAAGCGTTCCACGCTTGCCTTGTCCGTAAGCACGGCTACTCAAGTAGTTTTAAGACTCTGCAGAGTGGTACACTTTACCCACACGACATGATCAACCCTTGCGCCATGCAATTAACACACTTCCTTTGGTGTGTCGGCAGGAGATCATGACAAGGCCTTTCAATGCATAATACCGCTCTGAGCTTCACCCGCTAAGGTTTAGCTCTCCACACCCCTTGCGCCTTGCAAGTGTCATCTCGACAAACTCGCATGACCATCGGGCGAAGTCAAATAACGATACATGCAAATTACTTAGCAGTCGTACCCATATAGACATGTGGTTGTCTTGTATAGCATGGCCCATGGTGACACACGATCGGTCCTTAATTGACTAGGCGGACAATCACATTCCAAAATTTTGTGCATCCCTTTTAGCCATTCAACCAATTCCGCCCGGTCTAAATCATTTTCACTTTTAATTTCAAATTAATACCGGCAACACCAATTGCCATAATTTCCACAATTCATTTTGAATCAAGAATGAAATCATTTCCATAATGGTAAGGTACAAGCGTGATTAAGCATGGCTAAGCATTTTCTCCGTTCCCATAATAAAATGTTTATCATTAAGTCTGATAATTAGTTTTCCTAGGGTGTCAATGGTTATCAACATGAATATCAATGTGGTTATAACAATTTGGCATTTATCTAAGCATTTAAAAAATGACATTAAAATACAATTCATAATTCAAATAGCATGCAATAATTTAAAACAAAATAGCATTTCATAATTTTGGGTTCAACATGGTCAAGGAGACTTGCCTTCAACCTCTCCATTCTTGCTACCCTCCATTGGATGCTCCTCTCGCTCAGCCGTAGCGTTGTCTACTCGCAAAACACGAATCGAGGCAACAATAAATAAAACCAGAAATAAATAAAATTCAAAAATTCATAAAAATGAAACCAACAGATAGATCTTGATTTTATATGAATTTAGAAATTTGAATCGTTCAAATCGGAGTTGAGCGGAGCTTAGAAGTTTAAATGGAGTGAAAAACAAAATTTAAATAGAGGTGACCGTGTCGCTTCTGCGATTGGCTGGAATTTTCGGATTTTCGGATTTCGGTAGTTTAAGCGAAAAAATTCGTTATCGTCGACATCTTGGGGTCCATGTGTCGCGACTTGGTCCATGTGGACACGGTTCACCGAGGGTGCACGGGGTGATGTGGCGCGACATGTGGCAACCGTGGCTCATCGTCGTGCCCCAATTTACAAATTCGGACACTCTCGTGTATTCTGCACTAGTCGAGGATCGCGCTAGTGCACACAGACTAAACAGGTATAATATCACGTCATACACAATGAATATTAAATAAAGTACTTCAAACATTTATATAAGCGAGTGTGCGACCTTATGGTCATCCTTACAATAGTTATGCCACTTGAGCTTACAATAATCGAGTAACATAGTTTAAACGGAATAAAATAAATCTTCGAGCGATCCATCTTGAGACAGGTATACCGAGGCTTGCTTCCCTAGTTCTCTGGCTCTTCAACGAATTCCTCTTCATAGGCGGTGTAGTCTCTTCTTACAGTAAGTTTGTCCATGAGGGTGAGTACACACGTACTCAACAAGTTATGCACAAAATCTGAGATCTATTTACTACATGCATGGCTTGGTACAAAGGAATGGCTCGGTGACTATTTTGTATTTGCATCAACATTTTGAATTATTATTTATCTAGATAGAAAGCGTCAAAACCATATAATTATAACAACTTTCTCAAAGCTGTTTTCCACAAAATTTTGGGCCTTACAGTCCTTAATCAAATTTCACCATTGACACGGCTCACGGCCTTCCACCCCATTTTATTTTCAAAACTCTACCCCTTGATTTGTAATCCCGAGCAATGTTCAATACCGTGAACACGGCTATTCGAATAGTTTGTACACTCTGCAGAGGTTATACACTTTACCCACAAGATACAGGTCAAACACCACAAAGGCGGAAGCGCGTAATAAAGCCTTTCCAAAGGTCCGTCTAAACCAAGATCTTGCCGCTAAGGTTTCAACTTTGGTGGGGATGGTTACCACATCGGGGCCCCCCTCTTGCGCCTATGAGTTTTCCACCGAACACTTGGGCCTCACTCCACCAGCGAAGATCGAGGAATAGATTTCACAATTTACTCGGCTAGGTCCGTCCCATACCGGAACTTGTGGTTGTATGAATGACTCAGGTCAAAGGCTCGCAAGGTTAAGTCCTTAGAGTTGATCAGAGCAAGACTTGCACAAATCCCTCCGCCTCGGGCCCACGATCCACACTTGCTCCAACCACTTGCTCCGATCTAAATTATTTTCCATCCCAAGTTGATTATTGTGCAACACATGCCAACAACAACTCAACATCCATATGGAACCACACAAGCCTCCATATATCAACTTCATCGTATGGCAACACATCACACCATTTCAAAATACATTGCATGTTCCATTAATCAATATTGATCTTTGTATTTTAAAAGATTATTCACGATATATGTAAAGCTAAGCAACTATTCACGGTCTAGCCTCCGTGTTGGCACAATATTATCAACCAACTAATATTACCAAACTTAGGTTATCAAAAGAATCATGGCATACAAATATTATTAACAAGGTGGCAATAACAATTAGGTTAACTAGCTAATTCACCCAAAATATTTAAACCATTTTTAGTTGAATTAGCATGCATAGTTTGAAACAAAATACATTTGAAATTTAGGAGCAATATGGTCAAAGCATAACTTGCCTTCGAAAAGTTACTGATCTTGCTCAGAAGTCAAATCTTGCACTGGAAATTCCCCCTCGCAATCTCCCGACAAATCAACGTCTAATTAAAACCAACATGCACACAATAAACACATTTTCTAGAGAGCTAAATCAACTCTAAAAATTCTACAAAATTCACCAATAAATAGATCTTAATTTTACACATTTTTAGAAATTGAAATCACTCAAATCGGAGTTAAAACGCAAAAGTTATAAGCGTTTGAAGTTTTAAAAATAAATTTAAAAAGAATAAACCGAATTTATTTATTTATTTTTATACGTAAAAAAATCGATTTATAGCGTCGAGATGGCGTCATTGTGACGTCAACCACGACCCTGCCGGTCGACAAGTGGGCCCCATCGATGGCGTCAAGATCGACATATGTCGATCATCCGAGCGCGACACGCATGATTTAAGCATCACCCGAGAGCTTGATTAACTCTCACCGTCCGATCAAAATGAGCGGTCGGATCAAATAACCGCCGACTCGATTCATGAGTCGACACGTGGCGCAATCGTGCCCGTCGGATCGAAATCTAACGGCGGTAATTATTCGGGTGACGTCGACCGACATCTTTGTCTGCGATGCCTCGGTTTTTATGCAAGACGCGTTCATTGGGTACTTGGACCAACGACGGCGAAATCCGACCGTCCATTTCAAAATCAACGGCCCAGATTAATTCGAAATAAACGTTTAATAATACCGATCCGATGGCTACAGTAAAAGGAACTACGTGGCCCATTATCAACCACACGATTCAAATCCAACGGCTAACTTTTGAAGTTGGAGTTTACTGTTGCTAAAGCTACGTGGTTAATCTCCAATCGTTCGATTCAAATCCTACGGCTATCATTTAACAAGCACACGTGGTCAATCCCTTCTTCGGGCACGTGGCGCTATCCTAGCCTTTCATTTCGAATCCTACGGCCAAGATCTAAGCATCACTGTTTTGGTCTCTATTGCGAATGAAAACGTGGACTCACCTCGGTCGTTGGATGCAGATCCTACGGCTGTCGTTGCTCGCGAGTTTCGGCGAAGGTGCGGCGAAGACAGACGGCCGGAGTCGAAGAAGAAGACCGAAGCGACGGCGTTCCGATGCAGCTCCGGCGAGGAGAAGTAGTCCTTCGGATGCGGCTCGTCGTGGGCGTTACTCCGGAGGTCACAATAGCGGCGGAGAGTCACGGAGTGAGCACAAGCGGCGGCGGAGTGGTTGAACCGGCGAGGACGTCACGAGGCTACGGTGGTTCTTGGAGTGCGTGAAAGGGCTTGACGGGTGCGCAATGAGGTGCTTTATACCACCCGACCGCCAAGAAGCGCGAGAGCGGCGGTGAGTAATGGCGACAGTTTCTACTCGAACGCACGGCGGCGGCGGCGTTTCCATTCCTGAGACGCGAAGCGGCGAGGTCGCTATCCAACGAATCGTCCACGCGTGATCCAATGGCTCAGCTAACGAATCGACACGAGCGAACCTCCACCGTTCGATCAGGATCGCACGGTCGACGATTCGGCGGCTTTAGGTTTCCTGAGGTGTGCACAGTAATGGGCTCGGCCCGTTACTGTTCACCCAAATTTAAATCGTTTTTCGATTAAAACTAATTCCGAAAATTCATTTGAATTGTTTGAGGCTTCAAAAATATCAGAAAAATTCTAGAAAAATTCCAGAAAATATTTTAAGACATTTTGAACTCAAATAAAATATTTTCACTTTTATTTTATTAAAACTTTTCTTTATTAAATAAATTTCTAAATAAGAGTTAATTTCCAAAAATCCAAATAATTGCAAATAAATTCCAGAAATTCTCAAAAATTCAAATTAAATTATAAAATTCAAAAATAGCTAAATTTGAGGATGTTACACTCACACATGGCGACACATAGATCTATGGTACAAGGTGGCAGTGATGTGGCGTGACGTGGCGATGAGGTGGTCTTGACATGGCTTGCGTGTGCGTGTGGCGAGGCTTAGCGAATCGTGGTACGATGTGGCGCACACATGTCTTCTTGGCGTGGCGCCCACGCCGCTATTAAGCGAGTTGGCGGGGATGTGGCAGACACATGGCTCACACGTAGATTAGGGTTGACGTGGCGACGCCAACGCATCAACCACGCGAGCACGGAGTCTGAGGTGGCTTAGCACGTGGCATCTCTGCGAAATGATCGAGCGACGGTGGCTCGGGCTTACCGAAGGAACATGGCGCGGATCTGGCCGTTGGTGAAGCGGATCGGCGGAGAGTTGACGAAGAAACAGCGGCATGAAAGGCGAAGCTATCCCACCTACCGGGGAAGACGACGCGGATCTGGCGAATGAGCGGTGGAAGAGCGGAAGAGTTAAGGTTTCCGGTAGCTCTTGAGAAGAGGAACTCGAGGGTACCAAGAATAGCGACGGAGACTCACCGTCGGCAGAGAAAAGTGGCGGAGAAGCTTGCGCACGGTAGAACGAACTCCGGCGAGGTCTTGCGCACAGCCTACGATGTCTCCGGTGGTGTGGCTAGGGCAGCGGTCTGGCGTGAGTGGTGAAACTTCGAGGCGGTCTCTGATGCCTTAAATAGTCTCGGGACTCGGGAAAAGCACGGAAAACAAAGGCGGCGGCAGGTTAGGGTTTGCAGGGTGGCGCTTCTCCCAGGCGGCGTGGTCTTGTTGAGGTCGAAGGATCTGGATCGAGCGAGTAAAAAAGCGGTTTAGGGTTAAGGTTTGGTGAGTAGGCGGCGATGCGAGTATCGATCTTATGGATCGACCATCAACAGTGAGAATTGATCTAGGGTTAGGGTTAGGGCGACGTGAGGAGGAATTGGGCCGGATCGGGAAACAGTGTTGGGCGAGTGGAAGAATAGTAGTTTCGGCCCGCACGGAGAGTGAAGATATTTAAAAGATTTCCGAAATAAAGAAATACCATAAAAATCCAAATGACTTCAATAAATTCAAACAAATAGCAAATAAATTTGGAAAAATCCCCAAAAATACAGAAAAATCAAATGAAATACAAGGAACCCAAATAAAATAAGAAATAATTAATTTGAGGTATATTTTAATCAAATTAAATCTTTGTTGACTTTAAAATTTTCAATTTAAGCTGGACTTAATTCGAGAAAATTTTCAGGGGTTCGGATTTTGAATTTCAAATTTGGGAAATTAAAAAAAATGGGAATGTTACAAACCTACCCCCCTAACAAGAAATCTCGACCCCGAGATTTGAAACTAACTAGGGAAAAAGGTTGGGTAGTCCTCAAAAATCCTCCTCATGCTCCCGGTGGCTTCCTCTTGGGATGATTGCTTCTTTGGACTTTCGTCTTGTGATTCCTAGTTGATGTCTTGAAATAGAAGACTTCTATTTTAATTTTAGGTAGCGAGATGAGAGATACTAATACTTTCTACATGTCTCTTTTGTTTAAATAACTAGCATTGTTAATAATCTAATTTATATAGGAGTATGTGGTATGATTAGAATATTTGAGGTAAAAGAAAAGATGCATTGTCATTACTCTCATTTGGAGAAAACCAAATGTTTAATATCAAGAAAGGTATTTGAATACAATGGTTGATCTGTATAATTCAACATTAGGCGATTGAAATGTCTTTGAGAATAAATGTCATTTGAGTTGACTTTAAATTGGAAAACATGTATAGATAATTCAAGTATTGGGTTGAGGTAAGAGGATTATAAGATGATTCATGGTGATTTAACTTGTTTGCTCACTTTGGTAAACAAAGGGTTTTCATTTTCTTTGGTTTTGAAAACTATGAAGGACTAAAATGTATAGACTCAAAAGATTGATTGCGGAATTGAATACACAAGGGCGTACTCAATACCACCACAAGTCTTGGGTACAATCACATAAGAAAGATGTTTACGTTCAGAGCGATATCGAGCGGGGGTTGTTCTAGACACTTGATGTTTTCTAGGTCTTTGAGATAGCTTGAAATTATTGATGTTTTCCTTGTCGAGGTGAAGCAAAATTCTTCTTGGGTAGGTGTTGGCGAAGTATTCAGTTCTTCTCGGTTGATACAAGTGACATTACCCATTTTATTTGAAACAACGAAAGGTTGTTTGCTAATGATATAAAATAGATGATCAGAAGTGACTAGGATCAAAGAGTTGATCTTAAAATTAAACTTATACCTGGTAAGGTTCAAATACATAAGTATCATACCTAGCACTACGCTTTGGCGGTCATAAACTTCTTTCGCGAATTCATCTTTGTAGGTGAATGCCACGAATGATTGGATTAACATTTTGAGTTGGATTGATATATGTCTAAGGAAGTGTTTGTTTTCAAATTCTTGAGGTTGCCTTAGAGAATGTTGCGTAGCTTGTCGGGAGTTGAGGCGAGGTGGAGTTTGCTTCTTGCTTTAGGCAACAGTTGGCATAATACTTATGTTTTTCATAGCAAAGGCAAATAATATTGACTTTCCGATATATATATATATATATATATTTTTACCAGACAATTATTCATTGGTGTTATTAGAAAGATGAATAGATGACGATTTAGATTGAGGATAAAGTTGAGCAGAACTCTTCCAGGACAAGCATCTTCGTTCCATCGCCCTTTTCTTTACCTGCTTCTTCGGGTGAACTGCTTCAGATTTTATTTCTTCTATTCTTGGAGTTATAAACTTGACTGCTGAAATTCTTGGTATGTCTATGACTATAGGAGATATTTGTTCAGCTTGTGGACATCGTTTAGGACTTTGGTTCTTTTCGTGACAGTTGAAGCATTCACGCTTTTCTCATGGTGTCATGTTCAGTTATTTATATACTTAATATTATCTTGCGAATTTCAATTTGTTGTTTCTCAGAACATTCTTTAGCCTAATGACTTTCTTTATCAGACAAGGAACATGCCATTGGAGATTACCATTTACTACTTTCTTAGTGAAGGTAGTTAGGATCAAGTGTTATTTCTATAATTCCTTAAGTGATATTTCTTGTGTGGCTGGTTTTCTTCCTCTTTTGATCATCAAATCTTGAGCAAAATTGTATTGGCGACTATCAGATCAAGGGGCATTGAACTAGACAATAATCTTGACATTCACAAAGGTAACAAGCGATATTGCTTCGAGGATATTTTCTAGGAAAATGATTTCCTTCACATCGAGCAATTGATTGCACTCTCATCAACAACATGACCTATTTCTCCATAGCGAGTGTAAGCCACGAACTTTGATTGTTGGGTTAACAATACTTCAAAGAACAATGTGTAGGTCTCAAATAAGATATAGAAGTAGGTTTCTAGTTTAAACCATTTCCTTTTTCGATAGAAATTGCACCAATATTAGAAATATCTTGTGCGAGTTTTAGAACGAAAGGTGTGCACTTGGTGATTTGTTCAATTATGGTGAGCATTTACACCATGGTTCTGATTCTAACATTTTTTTTGAACATTGAGAAAGTGGAGAGTTATGATGATTGCTATGTGGAAAGGAAGTGCTCTAGCTAAATACAACGAATTTGGTTGAACTATGGTAGGATTTTCATTTCTTGGCAGTGGAGTGTCTTGCGGGGTTTCACGAATTAGATGAGGAGTGTTAGTAGTTTACACCTAGAATCATTAGTAAGAATAAGCTAATTTAAAGAGATATATAGAGCATGTTAAAATATTTAAGGAGGGCTGAAGGTCAATTATAAAGGCTAAAAAATTTTTATTACTCATTATTTTAGTAGATGTATTAATGAATTGCGTCATGAGACATCACGCAACAATATTTTTTAGAGTAAGGCTACTTAGATGGAATTACATTGGATTACACGTCAACAATTAGTTCTTTAAAAATTTCCTTAATTAAATTTTTCTTATTAGGTAGGGTTAACACATCGTAAATTTCAACCTAGTGGTTTAACATTCACGAGAGTAACCGAAAACAATACAAAAGATTTACAACAAAATTTCAATAACACATAAACAATATGTATACATTTTGCTTAGTATGTAGGAAGGGTATCTATGGTTTTCTTCTACTTGCGAATCATACATATTTCTACATAAAGGTTTACTATATCGCTAGAATAATATGTAGCTTCATATTGCTAGCTTTTATTGTAGGCTATTAAACACGAGTTTCTTTATTTTTATTTTTTATTTTTATATTTTTTGTACCACTTGTTGTGTTAGTCTTCAATGCTTCTATGAAGTCGAAGAGGTTGTGATGTCGCTATCCCCATCTTCTTGAAGTTCTTGATATAGGCGTCATAATGTTCTTGACTTGTTACGGAATTCTTTTCAAAAGATTTGTTCGTGGTTTTCATTTACATAAAAAGAATAAGGAAAGAAATGCTTCTAAAAGGGATAACTTAAGAGTGGAGAAGGAAAGTTCTACACAAGGAAGCGAGTACATAAATAAGGAGACTAAATTCTATAGATTAGAAAAGAGTATATGTATAATCGATGCTACTCTCTTTATATTTCTTTTAGAAAAATAGGACTTTAAATTCTTCGGTTTTCATTTAAACAACCATTGAAGCTTTCCATTGAAGTATAGAACTTTTCGGTTCTAGCTCATTTTATGGTATATAATCTAGATAAGGAGCGAGGTGAGTTTTAAAACATGGTTAGAAATTATTATTGGATCATTTAGTTTTAACTAGCCTAAAGACATAAGCTAGTTTGGTGTTGCTAATGTGGTAAGATCTTAACTTGGTTTATATATGAATGGTGTGATCTCAAGCAAAGCTAAGAGTAGTAATGGAGACTGTATTACTAATCTCATTGAGGTTTTATTTTAGGAAAGGTTGATGACCATAATGGTTACCTTGGTAAGAAGTTCTATGAAAAGGAGATAACTTTGTAGAAGTTTTATAGAGATAAGAGATAAACTATTTTATAATTTCTTAGTTATCCTATGGGTTAAGTTTTCCATATTCACACATAAGGACAACTTATTGTAAAACTTTAACCAAGAGGTTAAAGTTTACACATAAATCGATCGACATTGAATAAAGACCAATTTCAAGTAGCGAAACATAACGACAATGTAAATTGCTCTATATAACTAGGGCGGAATAATGTGCTACACGTAAGGGTGCTTATCTTATGGTAGGTCCTAATATATTCTAATCTTCGCCTTTTACATTGGGTGATGTTGTCTCTTCATGAAGTAAAATCTCGAACGTCATCTTCTTCATTTGGAATTCTTGCGAGAAGACCGTAAACTTAGGGATATTTCGGAGATAAGATCAAATTTAAATTTCAAAATAATATTCAGAAGAGGAAAGAGATAGAAACCTAAGAATAAGGTAAGAGGAGACCAACTTCTAAATTCAAATTCGGTGGTTTGATCTAGAAAATAATTTTTGAAATTCTAACGGCCATTCTAACTAGGGTTGCGACCTACAGTCGATATGGCTCTGATACCACCTCTGTCGGGACCCGGATTACCAAATCCGACCCCTCTGTATTTCAACCGCGCTAGTCCAGGAACAGCTAGCGCACACAGTCGTACAGTGATGATAACACAGACATATCAAAAGTAAATAACAGTAATAAGCAAAAGAGTGTAACAACATCATCACCTTATTACAAGTATGAAGCCTTACTATTTGAAGTGTAAAAATAGCAATGAAATGTAGAACAAAAAGAGCCAATCGGTGTGCCCACAGCAACCGAGTGGCAGTCGCTCCCTAGTAGATCGCGTCATCCTCCTCATCAAAGTCTTCACCACGGATGTTGAGCGGTGGATCGCAGGCTTTTGATAGCCTCTTCTCCCATCATCGCTTTATGGAATAAGCACCCCTTAATAAAAGCGAGGTGAGCATGCAACATACTACATAAGTCTTGGAAACATAATGCAATTAACTAAATGCAAGGCTTAAACAAAGGAAGCATATAGGGTTCATTTGCATAAAGCAAAATTGAAATTTAAATACAAGTAATAATTTCATAAAGCAGCATTTAACAAAATGTAAATAGCATAAATAATTAAACTTGAAGTATAACAATTTTCCAGGTTCCAACTACCTGGTTGGCTCTAGCCGCCAAACTAAATCCGGGAGCTCTAGCCGCTCATGGATTCCCAACCACATTTTCATTTTTAAACCAAATCCATCATTTTTCATTTAAAACCAAAAACCAGAAAATCTACTATGTGAAAGCGTTCCACGCTTGCCCTTGTCCGTGGGCACGGCTACTCAAGTAGTTTTTAAGACTCTGCAGAGCTGGTACACTTTACCCACACGACATGATCAACCCCTTGCGCCATGCAATTAACACACTTCCTTTGGTGTGTCGGCAGGAGATCATGACAAGGCCTTTCAATGCATAGTACCGCTACTGACTTCACCGCTAAGGTTTCGCTCACGGCCCCCTTGCGCCTTGCAAGTGTCATCTGACAAACTCGCCTGACCTTTGGCGAAGTCAAATAACGATACATGCAAATTACTTAGCAGGTCGTACCCATATAGACATGTGGTTGTCTTGTATAGCATGCCCATGGTGACACACGATCGGTCCTTAATTGACTAGGGCGGACAATCACATTCCAAAATTTTGTGCATCCGCACCCGCCATTCAACCAATTCCGCCCGGTCTAAATCATTTTTCACTTTTAATTTCAAATTAATACCGCAACACCAATTGCCATAATTTCCACAATTCATTTTGAATCAAGAATGAAATCATTTCCATAATGGTAAGGTACCAAGCGTGATTAAGCATGGCTAAGCATTTTCTCCGTTCCCATAATAAAATGTTTATCATTAAGTACAGTAATTAGTTTTCCTAGGGTGTCAATGGTTATCAACATGAATATCAATGTGGTTATAACAATTTGGCATTTATCTAAGCATTTAAAAAAAATGACATTAAAATACAATTCATAATTCAAATAGCATGCAATAATTTAAAACAAAATAGCATTTCATAATTTTGGGTTCAACATGGTCAAGGAGACTTGCCTTCAACCTCTCCATCTGCTGCTACCCTCCATTGGATGCTCCTCTCGCTCAGCCGTAGCGTTGTCTACTCATAAAACACGCGAATCGAGGCAACAATAAATAAAACCAGAAATAAATAAAATTCAAAAATTCATAAAAATGACACCAACAGATAGATCTTGATTTTATATGAATTTAGAAATTTGAATCGTTCAAATCGGAGTTCGAGCGGAGCTTAGAAGTTTAAATGGAGAAAAACAAAATTTAAATAGAGGTGACACGTGTCGCTCGCGATTGGCTGGAATTTTCGGATTTTCGGATTTATCAGCGGTTTAAGCGAAAAATTCGTTATCGCTGACATCGGGGTCCATGTGTCGCGACTTGGTCCATGTGGACACGGTTCACGAGGGTGGTACGGGGTGATGTGGCGCGACATGTGGCAACACGTGGCTCACACATGGCGACACATAGATCTATGGTACAAGGTGGCGGTGATGTGGCGCGGCGTGGCGAGGTGGTCTTGACATGGCTTACACTGCGTGTGCGTGTGGCAGGGCTTGGCGAATGCGTGGCACGATGTGGCGCACACATGTCTTGCGCGTGGCGCCACGCGGCGTACTAGGGCAGAGTTGGCGGTGATGTGGCAGACACATGGCTCACACGTAGATTAGGGTTGGCGTGGCGGCGCCAGCGCATCAACCACGCGAGCACTGAGTCGAGGTGGCTTAGCACGTGGCATCTACGCGAAATGATCGAGCGGATGGTGGCTCGGGGCTTCCGAAGGAACATGGCGCGGATCTGGCGTTGGTGAAGCGGTCGGCGGAGAGTTGAGCGAAGAAACGCGACGGCCAAGCAGAAACTATCCACCGTATTTGGGGAAGGCGACGCGGATCTGGCGAATGAGCGGTGAAGAGAGCGGAAGAGTTAAGGTTCCGTAGCTCTTGAGAAGAGGAACTCGAGGTACCAAGAATAGCAGCAGAGACTCACCGTCGCAGAGAAAGCGGCGGAGAAGCTTGCGCGGTAGAAACGAACTCGGCGAGGTCTTGCGCCTGACCCTCGATGTCTCCGGTGGTGTGGCTAGGGCAGCGGTCTGTGTGGAGTGCGAAACTCGGGAGGCGGTCTACAGTGCCTTAAATAGTCTCGGGACTCGGGAAAAGCACGGAAAACAAAAGGCGTGGCGGGTTAGGGTTTGCACGGGCGGCGGCGCTTCTCCCGGGCGACGTGGTCTTGTTGAGGTCGAAGGATCTGGATCGAGCAGCGAGTAAAGAAAACGGTTTAGGGTTAAGGTTTGACTGAGGTGAGGCGTGATGAGTATCGACCCTTGGATCGACCATCAACGGTGAGAATTGATCTAGGGTTAGGGTTAGGCGGCGTGAGGAGGAATTGGGCGGATCGGGAAGCAGATGTTGAAATGAGTGGAAGAATAGTAGTTTCGCCTGCTGCGAGAGTGAAGATATTTAAAAGATTTCGAAATAAAGAAATACCATAAAATCAAATGACTTCAATAAATTCAAACAAATAGCAAATAAATTTGGAAAAAACCCCAAAATACGAGAAAAATCAAATGAAATACAAGGAACCCAAATAAAATAAGAAATAATTAATTTGAGGTATATTTTAATCAAATTAAATCTTTGTTGACTTTAAAATTTTCAATTTAAAATTTGGACTTAATTAGAGAAAATTTTGAGGGGTTCAGATTTTGAATTTCAAATTTGGAAAATTAAAAAAAAATGGGAATGTTACAATACACATAGAGAATATTAAGTAAAGCCAAATATTTATTAGGGCTATAAAGTGAAAATCGCACTAATTTGAAATTATAATATAAAATACGTTTTATATTTATGAACAAGATCTTTAAACTTGACACAGGGAGTATATCGTGAGCTGGCCAATTTTTTTTATCTTTTTTTTTGGAGCATGGGCACCATGGTGTGTGTGTGAGATGTATAGGATGTTTGGCCAAGATCTTTATGATTATGTTTGGCTGTCAGGATCACCACCGGGAGATTTTGGTTTTAATGGTTGCACCCGTTATACCGTAAGGAAATGGAGAGAAACGGGAGCGCCACCTGTCACCGCCTTGTTTTGCGAAAAACCCCCGTCGTTTCTTCGAAATTACGTATAGGTCCTTCGCGATTTTTTGTGAGATGAGAATATTTTTTTCCCTTCGCGTTTAGGTCCTTGGCCTGGTAATTTACGGAAAAGCCTCCCGTTAAGTCCAAATCGCGAACAGACCCTTTTCTAATTTTTCAAGATAGCGAACGAGGTCCAAAAGATAACAAACAAGTCCACCTTCTTACGTTCGAGGTCCTTTCACCGTTTTTCCGGAAAAATGTTTTCGCCACGAGAAAAACCCGAAAAAATGTTTTCGTCACCCAAAAAAGCGAAAAAATGTTTTCGTCACAAAAAACAGATTCATCGAAGGTTTATAGCAACTTATGGATTTGCCAGCGGGTCGAATAGCGGGTTTTTAAAAAATATAGATTCGTCATGATTTATAGCGACCGCAGATTCACCGTGGGTCCTAACGACCCATTTTTAAACAAATGCAACAAAAAAACCAGAAAAAATATTTTCGGCACCAAAAAGCGGAAACAATGTTTTTCGTCATGAGATCGCGGTGGGTCCTAACGACCCATTTTTTTAACAAAAAAAATGCAGATTCATCGAAAGTTTATAGCAACTTATGGATTTGCCAACAGGTCGTAACCGCGGGTTTTTTTTAAAAAAAGTGTGGATTCATCCGCAGATTTATAGCGACCCGCGGATTCGCCGGTGGGTCCTAACGACCCATTTTTTTAAACAAATGCAACAAAAAAACCCGGAAAAAATATTTTCAGCACCCAAAAAAACGGAAACAATGTTTTCGTCCTGCGGATTCGCCGGTGGGTCCTAACGACCCATTTTTTTTAACAAACGCAACAAAAAAACCGAAAAAATGTTTTCGGATTAAAAAAAACGAAAACAATGTTTTCGTCACCAAAAAAACACGGATTCATCGAAGGTTTATATCAGCTTATGGATTTGCCAACGGGTCATAACCGCGGGTCTTTTTTTTAAAAAAATGTAGATTCGTCCGAAGATTTATAGCGACCCGTTGATTCACTGGCGCGTCCTAACGACCCTTTTTTTTAACAAACGCAACAAAAAAAACTCGGAAAAATTGTTTTTGTCACCCAAAAAACCCGGGAAACATGTTTTGGTCACAAAAAAACACAGATTCATCGAAGATTTTTCGCCCTTTTTCCTCTAGGCTATTTTTCACCGGTGGGTGGTTTTGCATACATGTATTATTACTCAGTGAACACGTAGAGTATTAGGCTCGATAAAAGAAGGTTGTCATCTCTGATAATTTTTTCCCCTTTTCCCTCTGGACTATTTTTGACCGGTCGGTGGTTTTGCGAAAATAAAAAAAGTTTATTTTTCTGAGCGCATGCTATCGAAATTCAACCGGCGCAGCGTAGCGCGCTTTTCTACCTAGTTAACTTGATTAATGTTAGTGGTATGTGCTTCTTAGAAGGACGTCAATATAGCACCAATTCAACACCACACTGTGGGCACCAGCACCTAAAATTAGCTCTCCATTCTCGAGCTTTTTCCAAAAGGCAGTTGGAGATTATGAAAAGTCTATAGAATTAACATAAAAAGAGAAAAAAAACACAGAGGGCGTAGTACTTTTTGAACAAAAAGTTTATTCACAAATTCTTCTCATTGTCCTGATATATACTTTCGAAAACTACCCCTATTAGTTTTACATATCCCCTCTCCCTACCTACTGTACTCCTCTCCTTACTTGCGCTTGTGATATTATCATATTATTGAAGGGTATTTTGATCACATCTTTTCCAAAACATGATAACCTTAATATACATGATTTGGTCAAAAGTAGCAACTATTTTAGAACGAAGGGAGCACTTGCCTTGGAAGTATGCTCCAAGATGAATCTAATAATTCCAATTTCATATGGCAAATTACTCACCTTGAAAGTATACTCAAGATGAATCGACTAATTTCAATTTTATGCTGCAAATCTAGGTAATTTTTTCTATGCATTTAAAGAACAAACCTAAAAAGTTTAACATGGATCCTTGAAGAACTTACTTGCTGTTGGAGTACCTTTACAAGTCAGTATTTCCGCATGAGGCAGGCCGAAAATGGACGTGAAACTGAAAGAAACTGCTAGTAGGAAGGAGCACGACGCTACTGCACTGCACCTTCACCAATAGCTTCGGTGTGCTACCCAAAAACAGAAGCGCAGACGCGGCGACTGCAGAACAGAACAAAGCCGCTCGATCTCTTGCAATTCTTGGGTTCGCATTCCCTTATCTTGTGTGTCGTCATTCATCTCATGGACCGACCAATCTTCTCTAAGTGCCCTACTTTTTCCGGAACTAAACGTGTGTTTATGAACTTATACCTGCGTAGCGGTTGGCTAGTTACCTAGTATTGAGTGTATACTTTATAGTCTGTCTGTCTCGAAATATAAGTCCAGAGTCCATCGTATGCATAGATTAAAGAGGCATTGAATTTAAGGAAAAAAAATCAGTATCGTTGGATTGGATCATGTTGAGAGACTATATGGTGATCTACCTATATTTGTGATGATTAAGTGGCTATGTTTGAGCTTGTAGCGTTCAGATTTGAGTTTAATTTAAATTTATATTGTTTTTAAAGCAATTTAAGGTATTGTCAGTGATGGGCGGTACCACCAACCTTGGGGATCGTACTATCGGGCTCTAGTAGGCAGTATATATTTTCCAGTAAGGCGGATGAGATCGGGACTAGGCTAGGAGAACTAAGATCTAGACGGTCAGGGTGACGACAAAGATGATTGAGGTTGAGGAGTTGCTGTAAGATGGAAAGACAAGGAGCCAAAGCATGAGCTATGGATGATGGATATGGCGGGCAACGGTAAGGTGAACTAGAACTATGCTCAGGAAGAAGCCGAGGTCCAGAACGGTCAAGAAAGTTAGAGTTGTCATAGTCAAGCAGACAAGAACATGTGGTGTGCCAAATGATTTAGGTCCGTTTGCAAGCTAAGACGGTTCGGGGGAGTTCGAACATGTGAAAGGCTTAACGGGAAGTCATTGGGACCACATAGAAAATAACGAAGCATGAGTGCTTCATGGCAAATGAAAGACCGGTAGTGATGGGGCAAATTGGTGATTTATCTATTACCGGAGATGGAGGCAGTTTGGAAAACAGTGACACTAGCCTAAGTGGCTAAGGTCAAGCCAAAGAGGGGCATGGATGTAAATTCAGGCTCGTGGAGCTATTTAGATTGTCATGAAGAAGACCTTGTTGAAAAGTGTGTTTGAGGGTGACATTCCAAGACGTCCTCTCTCTTTCTTTTTTAAAGAGGAAAAACACTCTGAGACTGAGGATCGTTCTGCACAACTTCTGCTCGACAGAAGTTAATTTGTACATATAATCAGAAGTTGTTATCTACTTGATTTTATTGATTCTGACTCAGATTCTGTAGGTTCCGTCTCCAAACGAGTCGTCGTAGGCTCGAGCCGGCCCGAGGCCCCTCCACCACCCTCGTTCATCGCCTATGCTGATCAACAATCAATATAGACAATTAGGATTGTCGAACAATCAGATTTCCAGACTAGCATATTTTTTAGACAGTCGTTTCTTTCGACAACCGACTACAATCCCGAATTAGCCTGACCAAATAACAGACTATAATCCGAAAGGGGCCTAAAAATCTCCTCCGCCGCCATATTGGCCTGCCCAAATGGTCGACATGTCGTATGGATCAGCCCAATAAGCCCCGGAAACAGCAGAACATCCATGGCTCGCACACGCAATCGAGCACCTTGAAACAGCGGCTCCATCCTCCCCACGATATTTCAAAATCTTGCCAAATTGACCAGTTTAAGGCCTGGTTCGAGACTGATTATAGACTCGTGGATTATGGGAGATACTGCCTTCTGATTGTGAGAAAATCAAGTCGAGCTGGCTAATGACTTTCATGTTCCAGATCGAGTCAGCGAAAATCAGCAAGAATCAACAAGAATTAGATTCTAACAGGATTCTAATTCTATATAGAGGGTAGTTTCTGATTGTGGGAGAAACTATCTAGAATCCTCCCGTTTAACAGACAATCTGTTTTTTTAAGCATAAGTTGTCCTAAACCTTTTCTTTTAATCTTTAGCTCTTATCTAAATGAAATGGTAAATTTAGTCTCTTTTTCGACCATGGAAGGAGCAAGAAGCAACACGTGTGATCTGCCATAGTGGGAGTGTGACAGGTCCACTTGCTATGGTATGGGAGCGCGGCGGATGCATCTACTGCGTTAGAGGAGCGCGGTAGGTGCCTGTCACTATTTTGTTGTTGGAAAGGAGCCTGATTTGAAATTTCATTCGAACGGAGGCTAAACATGCAAAAACAAATTAGGCAGAAGAAAAAAAAACAAAGATTCTAAGGTTTCACCTTCGGCTACAGGTGCCATATCTCATAGGCACACCGTCCACATTTACTGATTTTGGTGAATCTTCAATACACTCGCACATTTTTTTTACAAATCTAGCCCCTATATAAATGTAATTACAAAAATAGCCTCCTCTATAACCGTAATTATGTTTGCATTGGGACTAGATTTGAATTTTTTTTTAAAAAAGAGTGTGGGACTTACCGCGCCCACAGAGCGTTTCCTGCTTGGGCAGCGGAAAGATGGGCCGATTGATGTGGGCCACAGTATACATGATATGATTGATATCTCACACTTTCTTCTTTCTTTGATGATATCATAATTAAATTCGCAAACACAATTGTATTCAGCATCACACAGACACACACGTTTATTATGGTATTCCCGCTCTCTTTTACTAAACTACTACTCCATCCTGGTAACCCTGGAATTGTGATGTGGCTCACCTTTCATCAACATCTCTACGCAACTGGCGTGCAATGCAACAGGCACACTAGGAGGCAGCTCGCTCCCCCGAGCTCATCGACGACGTACAGTGAGACCTCCGGTCACCGTCGGCGGCATGGTAGCCGCCTGTCTCGGGCTTCTCCCGGGCAAGCCGATATTACAAGTAGGCCATTCCACGCCAAGGGACCAACCAACGGGTCAAAGTGTCGAAACTCACGAACCAACTCATTCTAGATCTGAAATCCCCAAATCCCTCAAATCCCCACTCTGCCCCTATGATGCCCTCGGTCTCCCCCAAATCCCTAATCCCGTATCTGTGCCAGCGGCCGAGCAGGGCCTAGGGGCGGTGGAGCGGGCTCAGCGGAGGGGGTGGAGGGCCGGGTCGGTGACGGCGAGTCCGCGTTGCCTCGGCCGCCCGTCCAGCGCTTGACATTTGAGTTGGCTCGCCGTCTTGACTGCTGCTACGCTCCCCTGAAGCTTCCGCCTTAAAAACACAAGAATAATATCATCACTAAAAGACTCATAGAGCTTCCGCTCTAAAAACACAAGAATAATATCATCACTAAAAGACTCGTAGACCAGTATTACCACTATTCCATCCATTTCCATAGTCCACGACTCCGCATAGGACAGTGAATTTGAAATAAATTTGACCAGTATAACCGTATAAGACTAAGTATTAGAGATTAGACTACTAGTCTACTAGATATTATACAGTTATCTCTTATATAAAATTAATTTGCAGAATAATTAGAAGCATCTTATTTTGATATTGATATTTTGGCCTATTATCTATTATACGATGTTAATAAGAATTGAACATTTATTATTTGATTTGTAAAATTTCGGAAATGATGAGGTTTTTGGTTGATAAGAGAAGCCTTGCAAGTAATAGTCATATAAATACAAGTATAGTTGAACCGCAACAGCAAGCACAAACAAAAGTAACACAACCACAAGTTCAAGGTCCACCAGCACACCCAAATAATACTAATGATGTCCTTGTGTTTGCTTTGTACTAGGCGTAATTAGCACATTAGTGGCATGCGACACACTAATTCAAATACTTCAACTTGAATATATTTTTTATGGTATATGATGCACTAATCAACTTTTTTTTATCTTGCGGGGTCTCTTTTGACGTGTAGTTGAACTTTTGTTAGTAAATCGTCGTAGCATTAGTAGTGCCACGGTGAGGTACTTGTCACAACTTTCTTTATTTTCATCAATGAATATTCACATGTGTATTAATTAGATTATGTTTTTAGTAAAAAAACTTGTTGTAGTTCTCAATTTTGCTTGTATGATAATGTATATGAATTTATTCGTGTTTATGACCATAGTTAGGTTTATCTAGGCTCACAGAATTTTTCTGGCTCCACGGGTGCTGGGAGGTACCAGGAAGAAGGAGAGGGATTGCAAGGAAGCTAACAGGCGGGGCTATCGGCCCACTGGGCAGTGAGAAGAGAGATGGAACGGGGGTGAGAAATGGATTGAGTCCATGGTCCATGAGATGAGCTGGATGTCACGTCGGCACAAAATCACCATCAGGCATCGTCAGGAAGGGATTGATATAGTACTAGATGTGTGGACGTGATGCACGCCGTGCTAGCCACAACGCAGCCACGCATGGCAGTGATGGCGCCCAACAAAATTCTTTTTTTGGGGGGTTTTCCCACAAAAAAGGGATTTATATGTAATTTTTGGAATTTTCTGGGCCTTTTACCAAAAAAGGTGAAATCCAATTTTTTGGTCTTTTCGGATTTTTGGGGGTCTTTTTCGCAAAAAGGATCTGGATATAATTTTTAGAATTTTAGAGGCCTTTTAAAAAAAATTGCGAAAGCCGGATTTTTTGGAGGTCTTTTCGCAAGAAAAGGGACTTTGACGTAATTCTCATAATTTCTAGAGCCCTTTCGCAAAAATACCAACACAACGCGCCTGTGCCACGTGTTGCGTGGCCAAAATGGGCGGGCGACGCTTGTGTGTGACTCAAAGCTGCAACCTCGGTTTAGCAACGAAGCGCGCTACCACTGCGTCGTGCTACCTTTGCTTCATAGAAGCGGTGATAAAATACTTAAGTGACACTGGTAGAGGCACAAACGAACGAGGTGGCTCAACAATGAGCGATCATATCGACCCAAAATCAACACGGCCACGTTGAGCGAGACGAACAAATACAGGAGATTATGTGCCTTTTATAGTACATGAGGGTGAACAGAACGAAGTCGAAAGTACGTTACTACATATGGACTTTTTCGACTGCAATTTCAAGTCAGTGCCACCACCACGCAAGTTAATGGAGCTACACGCTTCAGCTGTAACAGAGCTGATACTTCCCAATAATACCTCTACAATAATACACGTACAACCCGATGCATCTAGCACAGTGCTCAGTACATCCATAAATGCTATAGCGAAAAACTAAATCTCCCGTCTGACAGTCCATGTGACGTGAGATACCTTGACGCCTTCACTGACCCCCTATTCCTTCAATGCACTAGGATACCGCTAGAAAAGAGATCTACAGATTACAGCTTAAGCAGTTATATGTAAACCACTTGATTTAAAAGGATTGTTGCCTAAAAATACTGTTTAAAAAACTATACTGATTTTTTACCATCAAAAATACTGTAGCAATACACTGTTAGATGATTCAGACTGTTCGTTGACTCGTTCGGATAATATTAAGGACCAGAGGCTGCTTAAGTTGTAGTCTTCACTTGGACTGCACAGGGACCTTTCCATATTACTACTAGTAGTACAGTACGGAGCAGACAATGGCAACAGTGGAACGGCTCTGCGTATTATTTTACAAGGATTCGTTTTGGTGACTGTTATGTGGATCATGAATTTTTTTTAAATAATATTATTTTATTTCGAAATTGCGACATTAATACTGCATTAAAAATTGCGAAATAATATCCGTTCGTAAGCGGTTTGGCGACAATAGTGTAATCGTAAGCGGTTTGGCGACAATAGGATAATCTGCCGTTTGAATGCAAATAACCGAGATGACCCAATAGTCGCCAAATGGTTTGGCGACTCATATCGATGAGTCGCCAAGCCGTTTAAATTTAATAATAAGCAGTAACTTTTTACTCCAAACTCCGATTTAGGTGATCTTGAACTCTCGCGAAGCTTATGAAGAGATCTTGGCGTAGAGTCCAAGATCACCTAAGTCGGAGTTCGAGTAAAAGTTACGCAATTTTACTATTGTCGCTAAACGGTTTAGCTACGATGAGTCGCCAAACCATTTGGCTAATTATTGGGTCATCTCGTTATTTGCATTCAAACGTAGATTATCTATTGTCGCCAAACCGTTTAATAGTATAATCGTCAAGCGATTTGGCTTAACGGATATTATTTATGCAATTTTTTAATGCGAGTATTAATATCGTAATTTCTAAAAAAATAATATTATTTAAAAAAATTCTGTGGATCATTATAGGTAGAAGAAAAAAAAAACAGATCATTAGCACAGATAACAGAGCTCCTGACGCAGATCTAAGCATCAGACACTGGCGGATCTAGAGGGTGGGCCGGGTGGGCCCCGGCCCACCCAAAAATTTAAGATCAATTTCTGTCATTACTCTAAGATCAATTCCCGTCATTACTGAGATAGTCATATTGCGAAGGTAATATCTTTAGATCCGTTGATCCGATCGGATTGATTCTTGTTGTGTTAATTTCTAAATTGCATCTAGTTTCTACAGTTAAAATTTCACAACAATCCAACAGTAGGATCTTTAGGAATTATTATTTTGGTGAACGTGTGTCAATCTGTTTTTATTTGGTCTGGCGTTTGATTCAGTAAAATTGCGAAGAAAATAACTTTAGATCCGTAGATCCGATCGAGCTGATTTTTGTTGTGTTAGCTTTCAAATTGAGTCTAGTTTCAGTAGTTAAAATTTCACATCGATCTAACGGTGGGATTATCAAAAATTACTGTTTTAGTGAACGTAGGTTAATCTATTTTTGTCGAATCCGAATCAGTTAATTGGGGTGTTTCAAAATAATAAAAATTTGATTTTAGCTTCCGCGCAATCATTCATTGAGAAATAGGATGGGTGATAGTCTTTTGGACGATTGTCTAGTCACATTCATTGAAGCGAGATATTTTCTTTAAAGTGAATGAAGAAGATATAATGGACACTTTCATGGACATTAGAAAGCGTAGACCCAACAAGTAGTACTGTAATCTTCTTCAAATTATTGTAGTCGTGTAAGTTTCTTTAAGTCAAATTTCATACTTAGTTGTTGATTTTAAGATGTTCATAAGACACCTTATTAATATATCATGATGCACTTTTGGTAAATTCTATACTTGTATTGTATATTAGCATGTTAAATTTACAATATTTAAAAAATTTATGCTAAGTTGGACCACCCATATTTAAAATCCTGGATACGCCACTGGCATCAGATTCGCAAGCTCCGAAACGACCGCGAAGATCTAAGCTGTCATGAAGATCTGGGCTATCAATTCGATATCAGATGGGTTCTGAAACCTAGCAGCCACTAATCGACTAAGATAGAGGAAGTTTTGTATTGAAATTTTATGGCGACTAAGCAAAGCAGCGCCCAGTACCATGCTGCCAAAACAAAACAAAGATCCAAACAAGCAAAGAGCGCCAAAATGGGAAGCAACACCGGCTTCGACAATCGTCAGGCTAGCTAACCACACCTCCAACGCCTTCACGGTTTCACCACCGGCAACTCACGCGTCACTATTCAGAAAGCGCGGCAAGAAACGCGCAATTATTCATCCGATCTCTGTACACAACTGACTATGAATTCTCCCATCCAAGTCAATTCCATGTTGCCGGTGGAATAATCGCTGTCCAGCAACAAAAGGAAAAAGCAGATGACATGTATGCAGCGACTAGCTAGACTAGACGTGGGTGCAGGATTTCTTGAGGGAGACGGCCTTGCCGAGCTTGGCCTGGTCCAGGCGGACGTTGCACTGTATGTTGGTGAGGAACTTGGGCTTCACCAGCTTCCCCAGCACGAACGCCCGCGACCTGATCCTCACCGTCAGCTGCAGCGGCACCGGCGGCGGGCTCACGCCCTTGACCGGGGTGCTGCTGAGCCCCGACCCGCCCCCGTAGAGCGGCACCTTGTTGCCGAGCACTGTCACGGCGAGGTTACGCTGGCTCTTCCTTGCCTGGTAGAAGTACTTCATCTGTTGCAGTTGGTTTGCCAAGAAAGGGTTAGGTTTTTGGATCGGAATGGAATAACATTGCAACTTGAGTCTCTGTGTGTGTTTGTGTGTGGTGGATTTTTTTTAGAGGATGAATTTAATAAATTGGTTGACAGCTACTCAAGATGATGTAAGTAGCCTCTGCTTTCGTGTAGCTATCAATAGACGTTATCACAAGTTCGCAACTGCTACCTTTGTATTGGTCAATGTGCAGCTGTAGTCCAATGTTCATACAAACTATATGCAAACCAAAGTTGAGATTTTGTGCTTGCCATGTGCATTCATAACACTACTAGCTGAGGAGATTTATAGCAAAATTCTCAAGTGCTCCTAGCATCTTAACCAACCAGTAATTTTGCAGACATGTTCTGAAATTTAGCATTAAGATTCACGATCATTAAAAGGAACTTTTTGAGGCAATCCACCGCACCTCTGTTTACTTCAGTTCCCTAGCTAGTAGTATCATCAAAGATTGCATCACAGTTGTACAGAAAGTCTGAGACATCACATTAGTTCCATCATGACCAACTTCCTGAGCTATCGATTGGGTATTTGGGTGTAATAGGAGAGACAAAACAAATTGATGTAGGATGCGCGAGCTTACGCTGCCGGAGGCCATGAGGAGCTGGTAGTAGTAGAGCGTGACGGGCTGCGCGGTGACGTGCACGCCGAAGAAGCTCCCCGTGTTGCGGAACGTGAGCTTCACCGTGGCGTTGAGCGTCGACATCTCCGTCGGCACCAGCGAGGCGTCCGTCCCAGCCTGGATCACGAAGTTGTGGAACGTGATGCTCTGCGACAAAATCAGCAGCAATCGGTGAAGTTCTTGAAATCGTTGCAACACAAGCAAAGATCAAATGATCAATTATTGTAAATGGCATGAAAAGATTAATCGGAGGCAAGAAAATTTCCTACGTTGATGGAGACGATGGGTTTCTGGTTGTGGCTGGCGCCCCAGAGGATGAGGGCGAAGAAGAAGAAGAGCGCGAAGAAGGCGGCGACGAAGCCGAGCGCGTAGCGCCAGCGCTTCGGGAGGCCGGCGCCGGCGCCGGCGCCGTCAGCGTCGTCGTCATCCATGAGGAGCCCCTCTTCCTCGATGGCCGCCTCCTTCATCCACGCGCTACGTTGGCCACCATGGCCGGCCTCGCCGCGGCCACCCCCGACCCCGCGGCGGGAGGAGGCCGCGGAGGGGCCCTTGGCGGAGAAGCGCGAGGAGGAGGACTCCCTGGAGTGGTGCCCCAGCGAGCGCGGCGGGGAGGCCGCGGGCGAGGAGTGGAAGGACGAGGCGGCGGTTTTGTTCTCCCCGTCGTCGTGGCTGGGCGACTGCACGTAGTAGGCCGCCCGCGGCGGCGACGACGGCGCCATGCTCGACGTCACCTCCGAGTCCGTCTTCGCGTGGTGCATTGCTCCCGCGTCGTCCGCGCGCGCGCCCTCGTCGCCTCCTCCTCCTCCTCGATCCTCTCGGGTTTCTTCGCTTTTTCGGTCGTCTCCTTCCTTGCGTGGCTCTCTGTCTCTGTGCTGTGTGCAGGAGGCGACTGGATCAGTGGAGGTAGTAGTAGTAGTGCGCGGCCACCTCCCTCGCGTGTGGTTTTCGGCGTGCGCGGAGCGGGTCGGGTCGGGACGTGGTGGGAGGCGTGCGGGCGCGTCCGCGGAGCGGGTGGGGGATTGACTTCTGGCTCCGCGTGCGGTCGGTCGGTGGCGGCTGAGGACGCGGATCCGCTGCACTGGCAACAACCAGAGCGGGCTAACGACGTTTTACGGTGTGCGCATCGGTGTGAACCGTCTGATGGTGCTAATCAACGGTTCAGATCAATAGTTGGAGGAAAAGAGGTACTACTCCGCTTTTTGCTCGTTATGCTTTTGTCTAGACCGTCTGGCTTGCTCGACAGCTGTTGTCTCGTTTGCCCTAACATTTATATAAGTTTCCTGGTAAAGACCAGTCTGCGCGATTTTGGATCATAGCATCTTACGACGTACGAAGGTAGCTTTAAAGTAATTGCTAATAGAGATTTTTTATAAGCAAGTACTCTTTTCGACCATAAATAATTATCGTTTTGATAAGGGACAGTCTTCAAAACATAATTTTGGATCACTAATTTTTATTATAATATAATTGTAAAACATAATAAAATTACAATATTACGAAAGTAATTTTAAGTGACAAATCTACAAATATGATTTTCATATATTCAATTTAAATATTTAAAAAGATATTAATAATCAAAGTTTTTAAAGTTTGACTATACTTATATTCAAAAGCGACAACTATTTATTCTTGGAGGAGTATTTACTACATAGATACTCATTAGATTGACTTTATCATAAATCTATTATTAGTTAATACTAAGTATACTATGAAGGCTATATTGGTCGTACACCTTTGCTTATTTCACACTATTTTAATCCCTATAATAAGTTAAGCATTGAACTAATCAACAAATCACAGTAGATGGCTAGTATCGTACTCAACACGATATGCATAGGCAAGCAAATAAAGAAATCATATAATAAAAAATATGAGATCTACTTTCATACTTTTCTTTTTGACAGTTGCATAAATATTAAAGTATGAATAAAAGATAGATGATGATGACTTACCTTTTTGCTTGTTTTAAAATTTGTGCAACTTATATTGGGAGAAAGAGAATTGAAGCACTGCTCTAAAAATATTTGTATCATTACAATGATGGTCAAAGTCATCATTTTACTTAAACTAGAATTTTGCATTTTACATATACTCCACTACTAGACTAACTACTTCTCTCTTCTTGATATCTTCACAGAGTAAGTGTAGATCATTAACTAGTCTAAGTTCACTACATCTTCATAAAAATGCTTTAATTTAATGAATAAGGTGACAACATAGGTGGATACAATAGACTGGGTAGAGGTCTTCATGGATCGGGCCATCTTTGGGATGTGGCCCACGATATGTTTCATCTAAGATTTGATGTCGTCGACCAGCTCCTCAGCAGATGGATCATTCTTTGTAAGTATGACATCTGCGTACTTTATATCCATAGCAATAATTTTTAGCTATTTCAAAACAAATCTCAAAGCAGAGAATTTTAATTATTGGTTCTTTTAATGGCTTCTACGATAGATTGCTTCTCTCCTTCTAACTTTTGACTTTCTTCATAAAGCTTATATCGTAGCTTGTCTATCTTATTTTTCTCTCACATCTCTTTTTGAGTGGAAGATCTTGACTCTTTAAGTTGTTTATGAAAATCTATTTTTTTAAAAAAATATTTTAAGCTATCCACAATTAAAAAATAAACAAAATGGTTAGGATAGAAGTTTACCTTATGTCTCTGTTGTATACTTCCCAAGACTTGTATCATGTTCTTAAACAAGCTTTCTATATGTTATGCCACACTCCATGAGGTCAGAACAAAGCTTTTGATTAAGCTCTTGAAGGTGTTCATATTCTGTGGCGACCTCATTGAGACTATCATCCTTCACTATGAGACTTTCTTTTGCTTGAACAAGATGGAATTTGTAATCTTTGGTAATGTTGTTCGCAAAGACCAACTTGTTCTTGTACACTTGAGCTATCTGACTAGATGTTTTCTTTTCTTGATTGAGCTCTCTGAAATTTCAAAAAGTTAGAAAAGACAAAAATATTTTGAGTAGTTGAAGAAGAGTTTTTATACCTTTTCAATTTTGCAATTTTAGCACCGTTGGATATCTATCTTCTCAAAATCAGTTATATAAGCTCTAACTACACCAAGTATTTTTGGTTAAATTATGTAAACATGATAATAAGCATTAAAATTCTTTATTATCTAGTTAAAATAAAAAGAACTTCAATCAATAAGTTGTTACCTTGCTATTTAAACCTACAAATCTTTTCTCTAATTCATTATATCCAACTTCATTTGGTATGACATGTTGGTCGACTCTCGCCTCTATAGAACTGGTCGTAGCATTTGGCTCAAAGGGTGGTCTCCATACCACCAGGGCACTAGTTTCAGACGTATAAGTCATTATTAGAGGAGGAATGTTTTTCTGTTTCAAGAGCCAAGATAAAAATTTAAATAAGGAGTAATACTTCTACCATAATTGAAAGGTAAAGAAGATTAACTTGGTTTGTTGGATCTTGACTGATATCTTGGTTGGGAGCGGCTTCAACCCTGTCTTCGATGAAAGGCACAACTTCAGTGGTCAAAGTCCGCTCTATGACCACAACTGTTGTGTCTAGACTTGTCTCTTCTTCGATGGTTGGAGTCTACCTAACCACCTCTTCCGTAGTAGTGGAGGCCTGCTCGGCTTCTAATTCTGTAGCAATTGACGTTGGGGGTGGTCAAAGTACCTTTGACCACTTCTTCAACCACAACAACATGCATTGTTGTCATTGTCATGCTGGTCGAAGCATCCCCGGCTACTTCCTCTATCATGGTCATTGGCACTGCTACCTCCTCCAAACTAGTTGAAGCCAATTTGACCAATGGGTTAGGTAGTGGCTCCTCTCTTATTTTCTCTCCTTGAGCTTCAATTGGACGAGAAGTGGTGGGGGCTGAAACAAAAATAAATTATCTAAAAACAATTAAAAAATAACAAAAAGAGTTAACCTTGTCAACTTACTTAAAATGGAGACTAATCTCAGTTTTAAAGGAAACCAAGGCATCGGTGGCAGCCAGTGTACATATGCCACCACCTGACTGGTCTTCAAAGATACCCATGCTAGGACTATTAACACTAGGCTTTCTTACCTTATTAAGAGGAGTCTCCTTCTCTTCCTCAATATCGTCACCCTTACCTTGAACATATGGGAAAGCAGGGAGGTGATGATAAGATAGCTCTACATATCTACTTTAATATTTTTATTTTTCTCACCTTGATTGTCTGCTTAGCCTTAACAGCATTTGCTAACTTGTCCTGCTCTTTAGGTCGATCATGGACGTGCTTCGATCGGATGGCAGGAAGAGTGTTGAATGGGACTACGGCCGCCTGGGTGCTAGCGGGTGCAACACTGATAAGTGCAATGCTGATCGCATTGCAACACTTGGGAGCACTAGTAGAAGCTACTGTAGCAACCCTAGTCCTGGTTGTCTGCTTAGTGGCCATGACCTTTGAAGACCCAGCTGCAGCTATCATGGCCTTCTTAGCTGTTATGGCTTGGCTGCTAGATACAGCCCAGCTGCCACCCTTTTTTTCCCTTCTTTCTACCATTCATCTAAAGAAAAAAAAGAATCTTTTATCAACTATGGTACACGCAAAGAATTCAAGATTAAGTCGGTGTCTTTACATACCTAAATTATTTATTAATGAACTCTACATAGGCTCCGAGCAGGCTAGAAGGATGGTCATCAAGAGAAATTGACTCTGAGACATCTTTCACATTCTTCAACATGGTAGAAGTCCTTTCATCGACCTCTTCTTTTGGAAATACTAATGCAGAAACATAGACGAACTTAGTAATATGTATGCTACTAAGTCAAGTATTGCTTTAAAGAAATTGGAGAATAAAAACATACCACTAGGACCAACTTTAGTCGAGTCATCTTCCCCTCTAAGCAACCACACATAGAGAACTCTTTTCTTCAGGGGGGCTAATTCTATGGTGGAGGAAATCATGAATAATCCTCCGAGCAGTTAGCCCAGTGGCCACGAGAGAGACAACTACATCTACTAGTCTCTTCTCTTTGGCTATTAACTGTAGAGAAGCCTTCTTGTTCTTCACGTCTTATGATGACCACGATGGAAGGGGACCTCCAATGTACTTCAAATGACTGCCTTCACACCATGTAACTTTGATCGGAAGGGGAAGATATTTCACGACCATCTAATCTTGAAGTTTGAAGTACAAACTACCATAATCCCTCGTATTTCTATTGTTATGGGTGAATTGATAGAAATGGCTATAGAGATGAACGAAAGGGGGGTTCCAAGGAAAGCTCTACAAAGATGTGAAAAGACACTCATGATCAAAATAGAATTTGACCTAAGAAGGAGAAGTTCAATCCCAAAGTGGTCTACAATGTATGCAAGGAACTCACTCTCAAGCAAGCAAAAGCCTAATTTCACAGAGGAGGCAAAAAGGATAATATGACCTTCTTGTGGAATTGGAGCTACTTCGTTGCCGTAGGGAGTCCATCTGATCAAAGTGCTAGACAAAAGAAAGCCTTGATTCTCTAACTCTCGGATCTTGCTCTCTATGCAAGTTGGTTTGCCCAAAATCCGTATGGTTGGGAATGGAAGAAGCTTGGATAGAGAGTTAGAGATCAAGAGCTTGAAGATGAAAACTGTGACCTAGATACGATGAAAATGAAGGTAAAAAGAAAGGAGTTTTTTTATATCTTTTTACCGCAAACTTTTCACCCACTTTCCGTAATTTTTGGGTATGGTTACCAAGAAAAAATATTCTTTTTCTTTTTTCCACATTCTCATTCATTATCGAAATGATTGCAAAGGAGAAAATCTTCTTAAGATGATCCAATGCAAGAAATTCTTAAGTAAATATTTTATTTTCTTAAGCCTTGTGGGCAAGCTGATGAGGATTATTGATTAGGTCAATATTTTACAATCAAAGTCTCTCTGAAAAATAGGCCCACATTTGGGGTCCCACTTAACATAACTGTTATGTCTACGGTCACGATTCAAAGGAGGTTTTATCCTCTTTAGTAGTAAACTGTTTGTAACTAATGATAACCAGTTAAGACCAAATGACAACTAATCCTGGACAGTGGTGATGACTAGTCATACACTTTCATAAACCCCGTCCATGTAACTAGTCGGAAAACCTGGCAATTTTCTATATGATTAATGTGAGAGCAGTTATTAACGCATCTGGCAACTTATGATAGTTGGCCAAAAAGCAAGACGGTTCAGGACTTGATGAAGACTCTAACATGAAGGCAAGAGACACATGTAGTAGAATTAACTGTCACCCCTTAGGTGGCTATAAATAGGGTGACCTATGTGCCCCGGTACAGGAGAGATCCGACTATAATTTCATTCTATAAACACTCTTTCCATGAAAATAAAATCCTACTTAATCATGTTATCATATTTTTTTTATTTTTTTATAAGTTCGATAGGAGACCCTAAGTCTCGATCATTGAGTTAACCCTCTCCCCTGAAGTTTGCCTAATGTAGATGGGTTTGTTTACATAATCTTCATGGGGATCTTGATACGGGTACCATGGGGTGTACCTCGAAGCAATGACACTACACATTTCGACGTGCAACCATTGCATAGAATATGCTGGAGTGTGCAAATCAAGTATAATTCATCACAGACGGAAGGTTAGGATCATAATAAGGAACCAGTGGCATATGCACCGGGGGGGCATAGGTGGGCTGAAGCCCCACCCGCGCCCCCCTCCCCTCCCCCCTAAGTTAGATAAATTTAAGAAAAATTCGTCTACAAATTTAGAGAAGTTACCGAATTAAACAATCGGTTCAATAAATTTTCGATAGAGCTTTTGAGATGGTTGAAGCAAAAAAGTATGTTGTTTATCCATTAGTCTATAAGCTTATTGAATTAGTATTAGTTTTACCTGTGGATACAGCTATAGTTGAAAGGGCTTTCTCGGCAATGAAGATTATCAAGACAGATTTGTGTAATAAAGTAAGTGATGACTGGTTAAATGATCTCATGGTATACTACATCGAACGAGACATATTTTTCAAGATAGATATGGAAGATATTTTGTAACGTTTTCAAAACATAAAAATCTGTAAATATCAACTATCAACTCTTAAGAAGCAATGATCGGTACGATTTTTCTCTTTGTAATGTTACGTATTTATATTATATCATTTGTTAGATAAGTGTTGGTATTTTTATATTATATATATCATTCTGTCATGTTATATATTCTGAAAAAATACTATATATATTAATATATTATATATTAGTTTAGAGATCTCGATTTTAGCCCTCTCTTTTCTAAGTTTCGGATACGCCATTGTAAGGAACTATCAATGTCTCCATTCTGAGAATAGCACGAACAGATGAGATCATGAGAGTTAACTCAAGAGAGCTCAAAATCGTGTAAAGATAAATGTTACATCAAGATTACTATCAGATTATTCATGTATGCCTACTAATACACTTCAACCGAATATAGATTGAAGGCAACATATCTAGTAAAAACCCATCTTATCGTTAAAACTCTGTAAAACCGACGACTATAATTTTTTGAAAAATTCTCAAAAAAAATTACTATATGTAAGAGAGGTGAGCTTCTACAATCTATAAAATTTGAAGACCAAACACAATCGTATTTGAAAGATATAAAAAATACAAACAACGAGATGAATAATGCTAGGCAGTGAAAAATCACTACTCAAGCTGAACTAGTCTTTTTTATATCTTTCAAATACGATTGAGTTTGGTCTTCAAATTTTACATGATTGTAGAACTTCACCTTTTCTACATATGATAATTTTTTAAGAATTTTTTCAAGACTTGTTGACATGGATTTTATAGAGTTTCTACGTAAAGGGCATTTCACTCAATATATGTTGCCCAGATCGAAACAACACTGGCTTCCATGCTTTTCTTTTGACACTAGCACAAATATTAAATTATAAATGAAGAGTAGATGGTGATTATTTACTCATTCGCTTGCTTCAAGATTTATGTAATTTATATTGGAAGTAAAAGCATTGAAACACTGCTCATACAGGTTACTAACATTTTCTGATTCAACTGCAGGTTTGCAGCTACCTCTGAAATCGTTAAAGCAGCCATGCAAACGGTGCTAGCTCTAAAGTAGCCGTAGCAAACGCTCCTGCCAAGAAGGTTCACGTCTGACGTCGCGCGAGACGCGAGAGGGGAGAATGGGCAAGCGCGGTGTCTCGCCAGCCCATGTGCAGGTTGCTTACCGCAACTGTTTACCATCAGTTCATCCGTCCAGTCCAGGACTTAGCTGGCTAGTTAAAAAATGCTCCTGGATTTGGAACCCTAGCACTCCTGTACTGTTTGGGTTTGATCCGTCTTCTAACAACCTTTGCGTTGTACCCTCGCATCTGCTGCTGTTTATTTGTTCGTTGCCTTTCGGGTAGAGGAAACGATGGGCACATATAAATTGCTCTCGTTCGTCAACCATCGGTTGATGCCATCATCGTGTAATTACTAGTTAGGCGGCATCGTGGGCCTCATGGCGCGGTGATGGATTATTTCGTTGCCGCTATCGCTTTTATTAAGATGTATTTATAGAAGACCGTATTACTCCTTGTTAGAGGCGCCGATCGGGTATACTCTGTAGCGCCAGTTAGAATAACACGGTCATGGCATAGTGGCGGTTAATCTCCTTCACATTTACAATTTGCGATTATTACTTTCCTTCTTTCTAGGCAATTAGTTGCTTGATTAGTTATTCCTTTCCAAACTCTATTAGTTTATTTCTTTCCAAACTCTATTTTCTTTCCAAACCGGATTGGACTCTGTATCCGGAAGTTATGAATAAAAGGAGAAGAGGAAGAAGAGAAAAGGCACGCTTTGTGTCACCCAAAACTTATCTCAGGCGCTGCCGTCGATAACCGGCCGGTGGCTCCGTATAGCCAACCTCCTCTTCCACCATAGCCTTCCCTCACGGCGCCTCCTCACCCTAGCTGCGGCCAGCGGCCGGGCACGAGGGCGTATTCCCGGGAACACTCGTACCACTCCTCTATATTATATATTTAGATGATGTATTTTAGATCCAATTTGATTTGATTGTAACTTTTCTTAAAAGTAGCGGTTTAGATGATGGTTGCTTCTCAACGGCCATCCGCAAGGCTGTCGATGCGAGCGCACCAGCGATCCTAAACAAATGACCGCGTTCAACTCTCCTGGCAATCGAGGTCACACCGTTTTACTATCTACAAACGGGGCGAAAGAAGAAATGATTCAATTCTAACTGAGAGTTTCATCAGCTATTCGAGCTGCTGCAGACTGGGCTTGTCTCTCTACTCGTACAAACTAGAGTCGCATTTTGTTTTTCTTTTGTGAGGCCACAAAAGGATGGATCTACCGGCAAACATGGACTGTTGATCGCATATTCAATTATTCAAACCAAACTTAGTACTGTAAGAGCAATTCCAACTCAAACCCTTATATTTTCCTCCTAAATCATTCATTTAGGGGTGGTATAAAAATTAGGGACACTTTATATCAAATTTGTCTCCAACCCACACTCCCTATTACTCACCCATATTATTTATCTAAACATTATTATTACTATGCACCTATGAATTAATGAATAAAAAAAATATGAAGAAAATAATAGGGGGAATGAGAAAGTCCCTAGATGTAGAGGTGAGAAGGAACCTCTCTAGAATAGGTACTCCTAATAGGGGTGGGTTGGAGCTCATATTTTTTTAATTCTCTTTATAATTTAAGATAGAGAAAGATACAGGAGGTGGATTGAGCTTGCTCTAACTTGGACGAAAAAAGTCGGTGATACTTCGCTCCGGGTAGGTACGCACTACGCACCTGAAGCCAGGCCATGGATATTTGACGGTGATTTTGCTTAGCTGTCCTGCCGTAACACGCACGAGACAGCGTGGGCTGCACGGTCCTTTGACTCGCTGCTACCTGCCTGCAGAGCTGAAACCGCAGGCACTAGGGATATCAATCGGGTGTGACGGATACAGGTAGTACTTATCTATATCTATATCTGTGAATTAAAATACCTCTCACAGGTATACTCGTGAAGGGTTACGAACGAAGAATCTCGTCTATACCCGTCACCAGCGGGTACCCAATACCTGTGGGTATACCCGTTTATCCGTTACATCAACAATCTTTTCAACCAAATGGTATTAAGAGCTAATGAGCTATAGTACTAATACAATCTTTTTGATGACTAGTTCAATGTCCGTGCGTTGCTACGAAAAATAAATGTAGTAACGAAACATAAAGCTCAAACATCAAAAGAAAATTGTGCTACAAGATCAAACATCTTTTTCTCCAAATTACACAAGTTTTTATGGTTTCTCCTCCAACATGAATTTAGGCATACAAGCTCGAAAGTCAAAATTACTACACCACAGGCATGACACTTCCAAATTTAGGGTGCGTTTGGTTGGAGGGCGAGGTTGGATGGGATATGGCCATCCAGGTCTGGATGGGATGGAGTCATCCAGGTGGCTGTTTGGTTGGATGGATGGGATGAGACAGTTTTTTGTTTGGTTGGATGGATCGGATGAGCCAGTTTTTTGTTTGGTTGGATAGATGAAGATGGATGGGATGAAAGGTATATTTGGCTAAAAAAGAGGCTAAAAAGTATATGCTATTTTGGGTTCAATGACATATAAACAATTATTACATGAAGTGCATAACAGTTAAGAATAGATATCTCAACCAGAGACCAATCGTGAGTGCAAACAAGGCCAATACAAACCCTGGTAAGAAGTGAAGTTCCAATTAGAAGACCATACTAAAAAAGAATTACCAAATCATGGACACAGAGCTACTCGAGATAATTTTTACAAGAAAAATGCTTGCATGCAGAATCTCCTTGAGCTTCTTATCCCCTTGATGCCACAACCTCCTTGAGCTTCTTATCGACAGTATGGACCATAATTTCTGCCTAAAAATTCTTTAGAATTTCCAACAATAGACTAAGGCCAGTCTCGGCAATATTTCTCTCTGTATGTCTAAATGCCCTTGATGCCACAATCTATTCTTTTTTTTTCTCGTGACAGTTGCCCTTGATGCCACAATTCTGTGATTTATATCCACTCTATGAAATTGTTGATCCTTTTTTACAGTGATACAAATGGTACATTATCAAGCTCAAAGGACTGCATAAATTTTAGCATACCTAAAAAAGGAAATGAAAAATACTTGGTAAATTTATGATTACACCTTGTGCAAGCAATTCTTTCACTCTCCATATTGATTTGAAAGGAAAATGGGAATAATCTGCTAACATCCTACTACTACTTTATTGCAAAGTCAAATAGAGAATAGATCTTTTTCTGCATCTTAAATTTGAACACATTCTCATCCCAAAGTTTAATATCCTATACATCAAACAAGGCCGAACATATAAAAGAGAGTTAACAACATAACATATCTCAATCAGCATTGCACAAATCAAGTGTGCGGCTTCCAAAAGTTCAAGGTTGATATGCATATGGTAAGGCATCTGCCTTCTCCTCTCAAGTCTTTCCTGTAGGAATTAAAGTAACTACAATGTTACCATCTTTCTTTAGCATTGCCCCAGCAGAAGGTATTGCCAACCAAAGGTGGGGCAAGTCAACTCTGACATCGACAACACCACATTACTCCTCATGGAACCCTTCTCCTTGTATGTCTCGAGCGACTACTTTAATTAATTTGCTTAGGCCGTTTCTCTCAAAATCTTCCCTATTACCAAAGGAAGCCAAATCATAATAGCACAAAAGCATATATCCTTTAAAGCACATGGTGAAAAATGTATTCAACGGTTGGATTCCTGAAAATCTTTATTATATTGAATGGCCATAAATATCTATTTTTCCAAAGATAGGTAGTAGCCAAAAAAAATGCTTTTGTACTCTTGCTAATGTAAATTTTGCTTTGTTGTATGCTTTGCACTTCACATTGGCATTATTATCCTCTGAGTCTTTGCTAGAAAAGAATGATTCTTATAACATATGTTTTCGCCTTCTTAAACCATTATTTGCCATCTATTGTGGTGATTCTTAAACCATTTTTGCGGATGGTACTATCAAGAGGTTGAGAAATCTTCCAGTATCCTAATTTAAATATTATGAAATACCATAACATAGCACTTAAATTAGTTTTTTTTGTGCAATATCACAACAGAAAACGATATCGCACCCAAGCTTGCACAATTACAAACTAATTGTTGTTCATAGCGCTTACAACATTCAGACAACTCATGCAAGGAAACAACCCAGGATCATCTTTCTTGCGCATCATCAGCTTATCACTATTCTGTGCACACCAAAATCAATGCCAAGAAGCATTCATTTTACATTTCATAGAACGACCTAATGAAATCTCATATAATCAACGACTCAGTAATGATTTGTGAAACAATCAGGCAATCACTTCTCACATGTTAATTAGTCCCCAGTTGCTTTCTTACCTTGCACGACGCACCCGGGGACGAACTCGAGGTAGGCCACCACGAGGCTGATGTCGGCAATGTATAGGATCTGCGTCCGGTGGTTGAGCACGAGCGACCAGAGCTCGGGGGTCGGGGCGAGGAGGTGGACGAACCCATCGTCGGCCTTGCCGCCACCGCCCTTCCGTCTGCTGCCGCCGCCACTGGTGCTGTAGAACTTGGATCCAAAGGAGCGGCCGAGCTAGTCGGCGTGGCGGAAGACGCCGAACCGGTTCTGGAGCACGCCGTCGGCGCGGACGATGACGGCCCGCATCGCGTCATGCCGATTGTACACCACGACGGGGATTTTTCGGCTGACGAGAGGACGCACGAGGCTGCGAAGAATGGATGGATTCATCTGGGGCAAAGGTCACGGGTTGCCGAGAGGACGCACGGGACACGCTCGTCCAGCCAAAAAGATCGGATCGACTGATCCAACAATAAAAAAGTCGAGGAAGGAAGGCACCGGGAGGAAGGAAAGCATCGGAAAATTGCGTCAATTGCGTCGATTGGGGGCGCGGCGTGAGGGAGAATGCGGCGGGGGGCCAAGGTTAGGGGCGGAGATTGCGGCGATCGGGGGCGCGGTGCGAGGAAGGATGCGGCGGGGCGGAGATTGCGGCGATCGGGCGCTGGCGCGAGGAAGGATCTTGCGGGGGCAAGGTTAGGCGGAGATTGCGGTGTGGGGAGATGCGATGGGGGCTGGATCGGGAGAGGATTCGCCGGGACGCCGCCTATTTTTTGTGTGTTGGGGTGTTGGGGGCGAAGAAAAAGCGGACCGCCACCAACTCCAAATTAAGAATAGTAGAGAAATTGTGAGTATTAACTACGTTCTGTGGATTGAAGACTGATTACTAATGATTCAAAATTTCAAATGTACATAAGAATAATAATTAAAATAATACATACAGACAAATAATACACAAATGCTCAAATGCAACAATTACTGAAATAGGGTATCACAAATTGGAGATTAGGGGGCCAACTAGGTGCCTGTTCTAGCCTATATGTCAATAGAAAGTGGCGGATAATCGAGAGGAATGGGTATAGGTGAAGCTCTCCTATACCCATACCCGTTTGTCCATCGGTTAGAGTTTGACCCTATAAACATACCCGCGGGTAATAAAAGAGGAATATACCCACATCTGTTAGGGTTTTTACCTACGGATACGCAGGTAATCGGGTAAAATTGCTATTCCTAGCAGGCACACACCGCACGCCGGTTTGGCCTAATTTTTTTACTACTTTCTTTCCAAATAAAATTATAAATTTAATTCTTTTCTTAACCATAAAAAGATCAAGATACAACACATATCACATGTATCTGCCACGACAAGAGAACACGGTAAGTCCACTAGCCACGGTATGAAAGTGCGATAAGTCCCTGCTGATCAAACAAGAAAGAGATAAGTCTGCAATTTGTTAGGATGAAAGACAGGCTTGTAAAAAAATTGAGGGAAAAAAAAAACCAAAGCTCCGCCCGTGGGGCCTGGCCCGTGTTCATGCGCCCCACGGCGTCGTGCCAGCCGGGTTCTAGTGGAGTGCAGCACGCGTGCGTGCTCTGCTGAACCTGTCATTGGCGTGGCCTGGGGTTCACTACTTCACTTACTCAAATAATAAAGCTCCCAGTCCCAAGCCCCACCTGTCTGGGAGCCAACCGGACGCGTCGTTGTACGCCGCAGATCCACGATTAGGAGCAAGTATAGTAGGAGGCGCCGCAAATGTAGCCAAACCCAAAGGGACAAAAGTACAGGAAACCACATAAGACGGCAAAACGTATTCGCATCAACAGGAGCAGCAGGACACTGGCCGCCGCTGCTCGTTAGAGATGGAGTGGGGAGCAACGTTTTAAATTGCGTTTTCGGATCGCATCTCGGGTAATCAAAATTCAAAATTTAGATGGAATTTCGGAATTTAGATCAAAATCTGGTCGGAATTCAAAGGCTAAATTTCAAATCTGGTATTTTGTATGCCAGCGAAACCGAAATTTCAACGAAATTAATCGAAATTTCAACCATTTTCAACCCATGTAAAATGGTCTTCTGAGGCTAAAAAAAATATGAAAAAATAATACAAGAATTTATTTACGTTTCTTATATGTTTGAATGCAAAATACTAATAAAATATTGCTACCTTCTCATTCAAGAATCTTCCTGCTTTCTCCAAACTACACCGCCTTTGCTATGGCTATGGCTTCTTCATCTGTGGGTTTGCTAGTATCTCAATCTATGATCAGTATCAATCCACAACGATAATTTCCTTTCCTCCAACACCAGCAAAATCCCATAATTTGACCACTGAAGCATAGAGAAACAGGTTCCAAGATGCTTGTTGAACCAGATGCTAATCTATTGCAAGGTCAGCTGCTGTTTCTTCCTCTATTAAATATTTAAATGGTTCTTGTTTCTTGAGTAAGTTTCTTGTTTTCAATCTTTGTAGGTTATATTGATGTATTTCTATCTGAGATTTAATTGGGATATTTGTAGCTTGAACTTCTTGATTGCTATGGATCACACTAGAAAATTGATATTATACTTAGAAACCACTACTACAAAAGGCCTATATTAGACATCTCATTATAGACGATTAGTTAGACGCCTTATTTATAAACCATCTATGATAAGTTGATATCATAGATGATTTGTCTCACGAATTATCTGTGAAGTATCACAAATGATTTGTACCACAAATATATTATAGACAGTTCGTGGTACAAACCGTCTGACTACATATTACACATGGTTTTCTAAAAAGAATCGTCTACGATACTTCACAGACGGTTAGTTTTACGAACCGTCCGTGATATCAACTTATCATAGACAGTTTTTTCAACAAACCATCTGTAATGGCCTTTTATGTAATAGTATTACATCCATTCTACAATTAAATATTTGATCCTATTTTGCTTAGGTGTTACAGTGAATTCTCGATACTTTTCTTGTAGATTTATAGCTTTTTTTGCTGCAATATCACATAGGTCAATATTGTAACAGTGAAATACTTCGCTTTCAAGAAGCAATCAACAAATAGAAGCATCGGCATCTTACTAGGATATAAATGAATGTAAACGTATAACGGTTTCAAGTCATGAATTTTTGCTTATAAAAAAATATGAACTTTTTGAAATCCACAAAATTTGCTGTTCTATGCTGAACAGTGTGAACTATTTTACCTGACATTAGGTGGTGGTGCTAGCATAAGCTATTTCAACTACTGCTCATCTTTTGCAAAATGTGTATATGTATTTTTTTTGTTGTAAAATTTTCACATGTATTCCTCAGAAAAAATATTACAATTCTCCACAAAAAATTTGATGTTAAATCCAATTCTACAAACATAAAAACTGATCGAATTTGTAACCATCTCGGTCAAAACCCCGAAATCTAGCGAAATTGGTTGAAATTTCCTGAAATTACTGTAGCAATTTGAATATTTTCAAAAAAAATTATCTCTCTGAGATTTAAAAACTCGACCAAACTTTTATTATTTTGATCTCATCGAGATTTGAAATCAAGCCCCAACCGAAAACCGAGATTTTACTCGAGATTTCGGTATCTCGACGAGATTCCAAACGAGTAAAGTACTGCACTGGTGCTCCGGTGAGTAAAAGAAAGATGTACACGAATTGCATAGTCACGTTTCCGAAGCAAATCAATGCTGCGTTGGTGAGTGAAACAACCACCTAGGGGAAGAACAGCAATCGCTTCAACGCGTGTGCCATCACTGACACACACACACTCGCAGGCAATACCTGCTGCCCGATCTCACTGGACCGTGCACCGCGTCACTCGCTCGCAAGTCACAAATCACAGATGCTGCTAGCATATTTGGCCCGTTATTTCATTATATATATATAAATAACTTTTTTTAAAAAAACTATGAAATAGCCTCTCTCTACGTAACGTGGGATTTTTGTTTTTTGAATTTGAATTACCGCGGAATAGGGGCGTAGGAAATCGGCTGTACCGTATCTACCAGCGTCAGTGCAATGCCGCACAATAGGGTGCACGAAAAATGCAATTTCCGCAGGGCATGGGATTTGGATTTTCTGTGGCAGGGAGTGGTCCGATAAATTTCACGCTTACTCTGTGCGAAATGGGACCATTCTTGTAAAAAAAATTTCACGGAAGCTAGTTCTGTAAAAAAAATCTTTTTAGGTGCTTCTCCCCACCACCAACAAAGTCGCAAAAAAATGGCAGCTGCTGCTACGCGTGGTCCCGGTTCATGCTGCAAGAATTTTTGCTGAAGCAGTATGGATGGGTCTTATCATGAGTATGGACTGTGTCACGAGCAAGGTTTCAAAAACTGGCGAAAACTATGGTTTTCGACTTTACCGTTGTGGTTCGAGATTCAAAACCATTCGGTAAACCGGTCTAATTAAAAAAAATCAATAATTCAAAAAATTTGAAAAAAAATATGCGTTAAAAACCACTCGAACACCGTTTTTAAGGAACATTCAATTGGTTGGTTGTTTTTCGGTAAAAACCGAGCGGTTTCTCGCGAAAAACCGAACGGTTTTTGATTTTTTAAAAAAACCCAAAAAATTTTGTTTCTTAACCCTTCGGTTTCTGACGGTTTTCGAGCGATTTTTGTGGTTTTCAAATTTTGAATTTCGAGCGGTTTTTGTATTTATGGTTTTTGAAACCCTGTCACGAGTATGGATGGGTCGTGTCATGCCAAGAACACGCCGTGGGCCCGTGGCTGGGGTGTGTGTGTGGGGTGTTGGGGCTGGGGCGGCTCCAGCGAGTTGCACTCCAGCAGCACGCTGCGGCTGCAGTAGGACCTGGGCGTGCCCGATGATGACTACACCGCGCCTCGCCACAGAGGAGGATCACGTTTCCCCCTTCCACCCGCCGCCATAGTAGTATCCCTTCTCGCCCTCCACAGCCCACGCGATGTTATAGGGGATGTTTGGGGTGCACCCTTGGCGCTCATCCTGCCGAGAAGTTTCATGGCCTGCTTGTACCTGCTCCTCTTGCATGTGGCCTCGAGTACAATGGTGCAGGTGACCATGTCGGGCGCGCACCCGTGGCAAAGCATATCGTCGAGCACCGCAAGGGCATTCCTGACATGCGGAGCATGTTGTAGGTGTGCGTGTTGAGGTCCACGGGCATTCCCACGATGAGGCAGCGCACAGCGTTGAGCTGCGGTGCGCTTTGTCTTCTTGTTCCTCCCGCCAGCGATGAGGTCGATACCCATGGCTGCTACGGAGCTAGGGTTTCGTGAGATCTTTGCTTCTTCTCCTTACCTCGTCCGCCTCTTTTATTTCTTCTCCTTACCAGTACCAGCTGACTACATGCCCAACGGAATCACTTGCAATCAATGCCAAACCCCAATCTTGTGCCATTTCATGAGATAGCTGCTACGAGCAGAATGTGGCGTAACCGATTCTACTATTTGGTACTCTATTACCCTTGAGCACAAGTAGAACTAGAAGATCAAGTCAAACTAGTTAGTGATTCAGTAACGCCAAATGCAAGGACCGGGCCCTTCGGGGACAGCCAAATCCAATGGCCGTCGAAAGTGTAAAGCCATTACCAGTCGATCGTACAGCGACACCATTAAGTAAGCGAATTGAATGGCGTGATGGGCTCTAGTGTGAGAGCGTCAGGTCGCGCCAGCTGCAGACGGCGTGCAGACGTGTCAGGACGCCGGGTCGGTTGGAGAAGGAAGTGAGCAATCAAGTGGGAACTGATGGGAGAACTGCAGACGTCTTTGAGCAATGAAGGGATAGATTCAAATGAAGGAAATCCGACGGCGTTGGCAGAGGATGGGAAAACCAAGTAGAAATCCGAAATAAGAAAAGAATTCTTAAGAAAACAGAAAGATCAGGAACGTAGAGAAGACTAGACAGGGTAGCGTGCTATTGCATGCCGTGCTGTGTCGGCGAAAAAAATCGACGAAAGGACATAAACACGATTTTCAACATATTTCTCACACCGGAAAAAAGTAGAAACTGAGTTACGGGGGAAAAAATAGAGAGTTAGAGATGTAGAAATATCTTTTTCGACGAATTATTTGGGAAATATCGGAGACCGAGGTGGAAAAACGAGGTGGGAAAATAGTCTAGAGGGAAAAGGGCAAAAAATTATTAGCGACGATAATCTTTTTTGAGTTGCACACATATTTCGATGTGAAAATATTTTTTCGCGAAAAGCGGAGAAAGGACCTAGGCGTAGGGGCGAGGACCTATTTGTTACGTTTTTGGACCTATCCGCTATCTGAAAAATTAGAAAAGGGCATGTCATGATTTGAATTTAGCGGGGTCTTTTAAGTAAAGCACCGCTAGGGACGAATCTGAAAAAAGAAAAAACTTTCTCTCACAAAAAATCACGAAGGACCTATCCGTTATTTCGAGGGACCCATCCGTAATTTGGAGAAACATAGGGGGCTTTTCGCAAAAAAAACAAAGAGTGACGCGTGGACACTCCCTCCGATCGGCAATCCCAGGCGGCATATATTGGTGTTATATTCTATTGAAAGGTAAAGCATAATAAATCTATTGAAAGGTATTATGCTTAAAAAACCCACCACTCCATCTAAAGTGAGTCTCAAATGAAAGGGGTCTTCTGGAATAGCAGAGGTCTTGTAGACTTAGCTAAGCATGGTTATTTGGCGGATATAGTAAAAGAGGAGCAAATCGATTTCATTGCTCTCATAGAAACGGGTCGGGATCAGTTCCCAGATGTGACCTTGAGGAAACTATGTGGTGGTCGGGGGGTATACTTCTAGATGTTGATCTGACTACATTCGATATTGGAGCCATTCATGAGGGTGATTTTTATGTCAAGTTCACACTCAGAAATAAAAATGATGATTTTAAGTGGGTGTTGTATGCGGTTCTGATCTGCACAACAACACCACAAACTTTTTAAGCGAGATGGCTCATACATGCGAGAAAGAATCACTACCATACATTGTTGGTGGTGATTTTAACATTATCTTGTGAACTCGAGGACAAAAATAAAGATAACTGCGGTCAAGTGGCGAAATTATTTAACATGGTTATCCAATCTCTTGATCTTAAAGAAATAGAAATGTCCGGTCGCCATTACACTTGGGCTAGTAGTGGAGATGATCCCACTTTAGAGAAGTTAGACAGGGTTTTAGTAAGTACAGAGTGGGAACAAAAATTTCCTTTTACGACAGTGGAGGCTAGAGATAGAAGCCTATCGAATCATACACCGTTGCTTTTGAACACTGGTGCGTCTTCTCATAGGCATCACCAGTCTCTTTTCAAATTTGAAAGGGGTTGGTTACTTAGAGATGATTTCTATGAATTGGTTGCTAATGTATGGTAATCGGAAGGCCGGGGTCAAACGGCCGTGGAAAAATAGCAGAATAAAATTCGAACCCTAAGGCAATATTTGAGAGAATGGGCCAAACACGATGCTGCCCATAATAAAAAAGAGAAAAAGAAACTAATCACTATGATTGATTATATTGATAAAAAGGCAGAACTAACTGCCCTTTCAGATCAAGAGATTAATGTGAAGCATTATCTCAAGGAACATTTACTTTATTTGTTGAGGGAAGAGGAAATAAAGTGGTATGAAAGGGCTAAAGTTAAAAACCTTTTGGAAGGGGATGATAATACCCAATTTTTCCACTTGGTTGCCAACGGTAAACATAGAAAACAATGAATATTCAAATTAGAACAGGAAGATGGAGTAGTAGTTGGTGAAGCCCAATTGAAAACATATATCACAAATTATTACAAAGGGCTTTTTGGTCCACCAGAAGATAATAATTTTAGTATGGTGGAGGACCAGATAGTCGATATTCCACAAGTGTCTGAGGAGGAGAACAGATTTCTTACCTCTCCTTTCACGGAGAATGAAGTAAGGGAAGCAGTCTTCCAAATGGAACATAATAAGTCTCCCGGTTCCGATGGATTCCCTGCTGAATTTTATCAAGTTTTTTGGGAATTAATAAAAGGGGACATGATGGCTCTTTTCAATGATTTTTTTGAAGATCGTTTACCATTATTCAGCCTAAACTTTGGTATTATTACTCTTTTCCCAAAAGTTAAGGAGGCTACAAAAATTCAGCAATATAGACCTATTTATCTACTTAATATTAGTTTTAAAATTTTTACCAAGATTGGCACTAATAGACTCTGTGGAGTAGCGGGGAATGTGGTACGACCGTCCCAAACAGCTTTTATGCCGGGTCGAAATATCATGGAGGAAGTAGTCATTTTACATGAGACTATTCATGAATTACACGTCAAGAAATTAAATGGTGTAATCTTCGAAATTGATTTTGAGAAGGCCTATGATAAATTAAATGGTCTTTTCTTCAACAAACATTACGTATGAAAGGTTTCTGTCCGAAATGGTGCAAATGGATTGAAAATTTTGTTTCTGGTGGTAGTATGGACATCAAAGTTAATGATGATATTAGGCACTACTTTCAAACGAAAAAAGGTCTTCGACAAAGAGATCCCATATCGCCTATTCTCTTCAACATAGTCGCAGATATGCTCGCTATTTTGATAAAGAGAGCAAAAGAAGATGGCCAGATAAAAGGGGTCATCCCTCATCTTGTGGATGATGGTTTGTCTATTTTACAATATGCAGACGATACCATTTTGTTTATGGACCATGATTTGGAAAAAGCAAAAAATATGAAGTTATTGCTTTGTGTATTTGAACAGTTATCTGATCTGAAGATAAACTTTCATAAAAGTGAAATATTTTGTTTTGGTGATGCAAAACGATTTGAGGATGATTATACAGAGTTATTCGGATGCAAAATGGGTGCATTTCCTTTTCGATATTTAGGAATACCGATGCATCACCGTAAACTCCGCAATATAGATTGGAGTGCAGTCGAAGAATGCTTCAAGAGGAAATTAAGTACTTGGAAGGCTAAGCTTTTATCCTATGGGGGTCGCTTGGTCTTACTAAATTCAGTACTTAGTAGTTTACCGATGTTTATGATGTCCTTTTTTGAAATTCCAAAGGAAGTTTTAAAAAAACTAGACTATTATCGGTCAAGGTTTTTTTGGCAAGCAAATAATACTAAGAAAAAATATCATCTTGCTAAATGGGACATTCTTTGCCGCCCTAAAGATCAAGGAGGATTGGGTATACCAAATCTCTTAATCAAGAATAGATGTCTTTTGAGCAAGTGGCTTTTTAAATTGCTCAATGAAGATGGGACTTGGCAGTCTTTGCTTAGGAATAAGTATTTGAATTCTAAGACTTTGTCACAGGTTCAAATTAAACCTACCAACTCACATTTTTGGAAAGGTCTGTTAAAGGTCAAGGACCAGTTTCTAAGTTGTGGGACTTTCAACATAAAAGATGGTTCACAAACTAGATTCTGGGAAGATGTTTGGGTAGGCATGAGACCTCTTAAGGAGCAATTCCCTAACCTATATAATATAGCTCTTACCCCTCATATCATAGTGGCAAAGGTTCTGAGTCATGTGCCACTAAATATTTATTTTCGTAGAGCGTTAGTAGGTGACAAATTAATTAATTGGCACAACCTAGTAGCTAAAATAGCTCATGTTCATTATCAAGTGAGAAGGATATTTTTATCTGAAATTTACATAACCATGGACAATTCTCTGTTCGTTCTATGTATCATTTTAAGATGAACCAGGGAACTCCGTTTTACCATAAATTTATTTGGAAGTTGAAGATTCCTCTCAAAATTAAATTTTCCTTTGGTACCTTCAGCGTGGAGTAATCTTGACAAAGGATAACTTGGTTAAACGCAATTGGGTGGGAAATCAAAAGTGTTGTTTTTGTGATCACAATGAAACGATTCAACATCTTTTCTTTGATTGTCAGCATGCTAGGTCTATTTGGAGAATAATTCCGATAGCTACTGGGTTGACACCACCTACATCTATGATTCATATGCTAGGGGATTGGCTCACTGGCATAGGGAAAAAAATAAGAAACAACAGATCTTTATGGGTGTGGCTGCTATTTGTTGGGCCATTTGGTGTTGTCGCAATGAAACAGTGTTTCAGCAGAAACGATATGCTTCTTTTCTGCAGGTTGTCTTCCGGGGAACCTATTGGCTGTGATTCTGGGCGTTGTTGCAACGTGAGGATGCAAGGGAGAACATTCGTTCAGGGTGCACGCGATTAGAGGTTGTTGTAATAAAGCTTTTTACCAAGAACGGATGGAATAATTATAATAGACTTTTCTATCCTTAATTTTTGTTCCATTATTCATGTCATATTTGATCCCCATTAATTCAGCTCGATAGCTGAAAACAATGTAATAAAACCTGGCTGTGTGCTTATGTAGAGGCTGGAGATAATTCCATTGTCTAAAAAAAATCAATCTTCTCGTCTCTTCCAAAAGCAAAAGAGATCTTCTTATATACTGCTGTCTCCAGACAAAGCCAGGTAACTAGGGTAATCAGTACAGTAATCGGCAAGGGTTAAATGGTAACAGTAAAGAGCAAATTCATCCATAACTTCATCTTCAAATCTTGTCCCTTGGATCTTCATGAGCTTCTTTTTTGTCTTCTAAGCCGCTTGATGTCACTTACTCAAAGGGTATCTGCTGATCTTAGCCGTCCACTATCTGAGTCAATCATCTGAATTGAATCGTCTAACTGAACAACCACAGTTCCTGACAATGCTCGACGTCGGTACGTGATTACGCCGCGCGCCCGTTTTCTCTTCGAATGCGCGCGCCGGATCGAATCATCGCGGCGATTGCGTCTGCGGGAGCACGCAGGCTCGGGGGCTGCCGTGCAACCGCCAACCGGTGCTCGTGGCCGACGACGCACAACTCGTTCGCGCGGTCGCAGACGGGCACGGCCGGCCATCGCCACGCCGTGGAACCAGCAGGACACCATCACCGAGCAGCTCGACGTAAGTACGCACGCCACCACCGCTACCACCCTCGTCCTCGCTCTCCTCTCCAGCAGCTCTCCCCTGCGCGGTCTCGTTAGGCTGATACGCGGGCCCAGCAGAGCTCCCTTCAATCATCTCGGTGCTATGATCTATCATCTTGATGTAATTTACTAAGATTAATAAAAGCTTTCTTTATCGAAAAAATGATCGAGTTGCCATGCATTCCGAGCAGTAAGGTCAGATGGAGAGTACCCTTCAATCGTACGTGTCAGCACTCCACAACTTTCCACACGTAAATATGTACGCACTTTCATCATGCATGAGCTCGTTGCTATTCCTTCTGCTTCAGTTCGTCGATCAACTGCTAAATCAGCTGCATTTTGAATCGTACTCGATCGGCTGCGATTTCCTGCTGCAGGACAGCGTGAGGGGCCTGATGCTGAACATGCACGACTTCGCAACGGCATACGTACGACTCTGCCACTCCTTCGGCGGCGTGTGCCAAAATTAAACGTCACCGCGTTCGTAAGCATTCGCCTTCACGGACCTGCTGCCAAACTCCGAATCTCTCTCTGATCGACGACACGAGTTAACCGCTGTCCTAAGCTCTAGCAGGTACCGGCGGTCGACGTGCTCCGGGAGATCGAGGTGTTCCCCTCGAGGAACCCCCCTGCAAGGTGGTCACCATATTCGTCGAGGACTACGTCGAGTCGCTGAGGGGGCTCACCGGGGTGTTCAACGCCTCCGGCCTCACGAAGTGCATGTTCCCGGTGTGGAGCATGCCCAAGAACGGCGGCGAACCACCGGCTAGTCGTGGTCACCTCCAAGTCGACCAAGGAGGCCACCGAGGGCATCTCGTACGAGTGGCGAACTGGCGATACGCTGTCGAGAACACCAGTGTACGTAGTGATCATCGATCAACAGCGTAGTGGATTTGGCGGTCCTTCGGCTTTTGCTGATGGTGGTTTTTGCGTTTCTTGGGACGCATGCAGATGGGACCAAAGGGATCGATGATCAAGGGGTCGTGCCCCAACCGCGCCGAGTCTGCCGCCATGAACGACCTGTCGAGGTCGCTGGTTCTCATGAACTATTTCAGGGACCTCCCGAATTTCCCGGTTGTTTGCAAGGACAATTCGGCGCAGCTGTTGGACTCCGACAACACGTGTAGTAGTACTTTTGCATTTACATTGTATTGCAAGATTGAATTCCGGTATTCCACATTGTTGAACTATAAACTAATCTAGGTAACTGACAATGAGTTGGTACCAAAAATTGAGTAGCAAACATCCATTGTGCAAGATCTTTCTGAAATCTGAATTCCATGCTTAACTCGTTGGCTGCCATGTTTACCCTTTTTTTTTTTTGCTGTTGTCCGCAGGTCTGCAGTAGCTGCACAATGTCAAATAAACATGTTCCTTCTCAGTGAGTAGTTTTACAGATGAAATTAGTACTTACCGAGATAAGATTTCGGCGTGCTTGAGCAGGGGAATGGTACATACATGCCTCCTCGGCACGGCCGCACGCCCAAAGGCATCTTCAACAAGACATCGGACGCCACAGCGTGGCGGCCGCCGGCGATGCTGCAATGGCAGCAGCTCATACCGCCGTCTACTCTCTTTAGTATACTCTCATGCTCGAGAAAGGCAACATTTTTTTGGCGGATAGATTGGTTTCATGAAAAGCTTATGGGCTTATGGCCTGTTTGTTTTAGTTTTGGATTTTTTAAAAGCTGATTTTGAATTGTGGTTGTAGAAAAACTGATTCTTCAAAAGTACATATAAAGTGAATTGTGGATTAGTGTATATGGATGGACTGGATTGTGAGAATTGAATTTTAGAATCAGACTGTTTGTTTTTTAGTTTTCTTTTAAGACCAAAATCTAAAATCAAAAGTTAAAACAAATCATACCATGAATTAAAAGTCTGCAAGTTTTCTGAGAGGATAGCGTGTCCACGTGTCGCCGTATGTCACTTTGCAAAAAACCCCTGCGTTTCTCGAAATTACGGATAAGTCCCTGTAAATTACAAATAGGTCCTTCGCGATTTTTTGTGAGGGGAATATTTTTTTTTATAAATCGCGTTTGGGTCCCTCGTGCGCCGTTTTACGGAAAAAAACTTCCGTTAAATTCAAATCGCGAACAAGCCCTTTTCTATTTTTTCAGGATAGCGGATAGGTCCAAAAACGTAACATTTAGGTCCTTGCTCTTTACGTTTAGGTCCTTTCTCCGTTTTTCTCGGGAAAAAAGTTTTAAATCACCGAAAAATATGTTGGCTCTATCTCTAGACTTTTTCCCCACCGCCCACCGCGGTTTTCCATTTCGGTCTCGATATTTCCCAAATAATTCGTCGAAAGAGATATTTCTCGATTCTAGCTCTCTATTTTTCCCGTTATGCTCATTATTTCAACGATTTAAATAATAAAACGCCGATAAGCAAGAAAATATAAATTTATATGATATATGCTCGTATGAACTGTGATATCGCTCAAAACGTTTGTCATCATCGATCTATTCAAAATGCAATCCGGTGATCACTGTAGATATGCTATCCTAACTGCTTGTATTGCATGACGTCTCACGATATGTCTTCCTATATTTTTCCAGTTAAAGCTTATTAGCTACGGACGCAACGTGCCGCCGCGCTTCCTTATCTAGTAGTCTCTTAGGACAGTCGGTAGCTTGTAAGTCAAACAACTGCATAGTTGGAAACTTGATATTAAGACGTGTTAGGATCCCATTGCGCTTGCAAAAGCTTGGAAGTTTGGTTTGGCAGGGGTGCGCCTAGCCCTGGTAGTAGTGCAACGCCTGCGCGACGTATGAGGGCCCCAGCAGTAAGCTACTGTGGTGGACCCTCCTCACAAAAAATAGCTTTAATATCATAGTGAGATGGCACCTCACATTAGAAGTGGACATTGTGCCGGACCGAAACGGTCTAATACAAATATATCGAGCTTCATGTCTGAAGTGTGTTGGATCTCGATGACTCGTCGTGCTCACCGGGCATACCCAGTTTATCTATGGCGAGCCTAGATACGATCCATTTGCGCTTTATACATGTTTCCTGTTGTGCCAACCTAAGTCCAACCCATTTACATTAGGGAACGTATCCTGTACACACAAATATTCGGTGAAAACACGGTGCACACCAACTAAGAAAAGTTTCAAAAAATTCTGAAAAAAATCATGGATGTACATATCAGCTTACCCCATCTATCTATAAAATTTTATGATCAAATTCGTCCTATGATAGAAGTTACAAAAAAAAACAAACTTGATCATGAACAGAAACTATTCCTATTCATGATCAAGTTTGTCTTTTTTATTACTCTTAGCACAGGACGAATTTGATCATGAAATTTTATATATAGATGGGGTAAGCTGATATGTACATCCATGATTTTTTTAGATTTTTTTGAAACTTTTCTTAGTTGGTGTGCACCGTGTTTTCACCAAATATTTGTGTGCATGAGCTCCTTTAGGTATTACGATGAGAGGTAAAAGAGCCGAAAACGCACGGAGCTAAGACAATGGATACAAATATTAGAAAAAAAAGAAGTAATTTTTATTTATTCTTGGGCAGATATAGAGTTACTACTTCATTAAAAACCTTACACTAGTGTCGGGTACTCTAATGCGGAGCGGCTCGGTGCCCGAGCACAGACCCTATTCTCTACCTTTTAGTATCGCCGCTGTCTCCCCTTTCTCCGCATGCGAAGACGTAGGGCACATGTCGTGTCTGCTTCGGGTCCATTGAACTTGTTTTATATTATACCAACCCAAGCACGACCTATATTAGTGTGCCGTGTCGTTCCACCTATCATGTCTGACCGTGGCCGTGCTTGCTTGCCATGCTACAGGTTGACCTAAGAAAGTCTGGCCTAATACCCAGGCCTACTCACTTATCAGATATTAAATCAATAAGAATAGATACTACACTTGATCTCAGCAAAAAGGCCGAGAAAGATATGAGTTACTCCTCCCCCATGCCCCGCTTTTTGTTACTTCGACTCCTGTCATCGCCCTGCAGTGGCTACGAGAACTTCAACTTAGCAGTTCCCATAGCTCTGGACCGTCGGATAAAGTGCATAGACACTCTGGATCTGTGAAAAATTTGATAAACAGTGTGTTTGCTACAGTATCATGATAGTGTTTTCATACAATAAAAATTTGTGCAGTTTTTTAGATCAATCTGAACCGTCTATTTTTTAATCAGACGATCTCGTAGGAACTATGATCCCATGGAATTTTTTTTTAATAATACATTTTTTATTCGGAATTTCAAAAATATTCCACCAAAAAAAATTTCAGAAATATACCTCTGTCGCACTTTGGAAGTGCGACAGGTCCTAAATAGAAAAATACACGGCGGCAGTGCCCGGGCCGACGTGGCCTCTGTGCGGCGAACGTGCAACAGGAGCCGAAAAGGCACTGTCGCCGACGAGCGTGCTCTAATCTCGCCGCGCATTTAACATGCTACAAGAGTCACATCGCATGACACATTTAACGTGCGACAACAACAGAATCTTGAAATTTTTGTATTTAATATTTTTGTTGACAATTTTTATTGTAAATTGGTTGTACATAATTGATGTATTGAGCAGGAAGAATTAGAAATAAAAACTTATTGTCTGTAATGAATCGGAAAAATTATTTTATTTAGTTAGTGATCGCATTTCACTTAGGGATTTTCGTAGCCTCGTAAGGTCCGCGAATATGGCGAAAAATGGCGGGGAAAAGCACAGGCGACCTCATAGCGTGGCATACCACTTGATCTGCGGCGAGATGGTTGGGCGTTGGCGGCATTTTGTTACCAAAATCGGAAAAAGGCACTCGCGCACGAAACGAGCAGCGATGTCGTGGCCACTTAGGGTTTTCGTAGCCCATGGGACAGGCGGACATGGTCCAAAAATACTGAGAAAAAATCAAGGGCGGCCTCGCAATGCGGGCTACCACTTACGTATGGGCGAGATAAGCGGACGTTGCCTCGGCATTTTGTTGCGAAAATCGAAAAAAGCACTTATGCGCCACGAAACCATGGAAACTTTTACGGACGTCGAAAAATTTTGAAACTCTTTATGGAGGTTCTGATATATCGATGATATTACCATAAAAATTTCAAATGATTTTAAGATATGAGGAATTTTTAAAATTCAAACAATACATATATAAGGGCACATACAGAAAGTTAGGATGATAAAATAAGCATTAGATTAGATGATATTACAAGGACATTACAACGAGGATTGAACTAACTAACTTGAAAGCTTTGTTCGTCATGGTGGAACAAATGATCGTTCGCCTATCTATGTGCAAACGAATGATGTAAGACATTTTACGCATATTACGACCCGTTCTAATTTTGCGATTTGTCCTCGGACACCGCTCAATCCCTACTATGAAAGAACTCCATGGGGTTCGCGGTTCTCCCAAATTGCGCCGATTGGGTGGCCTATGCCGTGCGTCTCGGGTGTATAAGACTTAAATTTTGGTTGTTGTTTATGTGGATTTACGCCTCCCATATGGGCATTTCATCCCGATTCATGGCCCCTATGTTAATACCACCGGGTTCCGGATGGTCTGCATGAACGAGTCAAGGATTTGATGCGTGTTGCGGACCTCGGCATTGCTTCCCTTGTCCCTTCTTCGAGAAGAGAACCCTCTGCACTGACTTGTGTTGGCGTTGGCGGAGACATGCGAGAGCGTCTGCTCTGTTTCGGCTCGACTCGACTATATGGTGCAGAGCTTTGTGTTGGGCTTATCCTTGAACAACCGGGCGTGCCTGCAGATCATCTGATATGCCCGCCTTGGTGCTTGCACAACACCGTAGGCGTACTCGGGGTTTAGCTTTTACAGGCGGTAGTGGCACCACGGAGAGGTTGCTCCCCGTTATCCCATGCGAGTTGCACGAGATGTGGGTGAAATGCGTCTCTGGGTCCACCGGTTGAAGTACCAAGACCGTTCATCCTCGGCCAAGGGGCACCGGTAGAATCGCCGATGCGCTGAATCACCGTGGCGGTATCAACCATTGCCTCAAGGCCATGTACATAAGCGTCGGGGCTTTCGGGTGGCCTGGAGGAGGTTCCTCCGTTGACTTGAATGTCCTTTTGAACTCTGTGTGCGATGAGCTGTTTAGAACTACTAATTTGGGAGTTTAACAAGAGTATGGCGCATGAAACTCACCGATTGGTTGGGCCCTTGCACACCGCCCCGAGCTCTGGCCGATCTAGAAAAGGACATATCTGGCGGCCTCTCCCACCGGGTGAAGTTCTCGGCGAAGCGGGGTAGGCGTCGTGGCGGTTGTAGAAATTAAATGATCACGTCGTTCTACCGTCGATCCATTGGAAGAAGCAACACCGGTCGTTATCTTTGAGAAAAGAAAGAACGATGCATGAGATGGTAGTGTTACCTGTATTGTGTGGACACCGATGGTTTTACCTCAGAGGTGCGGCCTACTTGATGGTGAGTGAGCGCGCGCCGTCTCTCCATGGGTAGATTGCATCATCTTCGCCGTAGGTTCTTGATCGCATTTGGGTCGGGCAACTCCGGCAGAACTTCGGCGTCGACGCTACTGGCATCCGGATATTGGGGGGGATGACCTCTGCTTGCTGAAGAGGCGACAGTAGAACGACATTGTGGTTTGGGTTGTGTTGGATGTCTACCCCTCGGACTGTTTTATAGTGGTGGTGAGGGTTACTCCACACAATTCTGACTCTTCTTCTGCGGCGTGTCTGGCGTGTTGTCGTTTAAATGGCGTGTTGCGAGTGTGTTGTCATTTAATGGCGTGTTGTCGTCTCACTGGTAAAGTCGCTAGCAATGAAGTAGTCATCATCGCTTGGAAAAAGTTATTGCGTGTGTTGTCGTGTCGACTTAGTAAAGCTGCTAGCAATGAGTAGTCACATCATGTTGGAAAAATTTATTGCGTCTGTTGTTGTGTCTTCGTGGTAAAGGTGCTACCGGTGAGTAAAGGTGCTAGGTGTGTGGCAAAGCGGCTAGGCGATGAAAGATTAAGTTTACAAAAATACAAATGCAAGTGCAACATATTTCAAATGAAACACTTAGTACATAACATACCGGCAATAATAAAAATCAAAAGAAACTCTTGTCGGCCTCGCTGCGGGAGGCCTCCTCCTCGAACACAGTCCCATGAGTCGTCAAGCTGCGTGGAGGCAGCGGTGGGGCTCTGCGGCCCTATTTGGGCGTCGCGTGCCGGTGAGAAGCTCTGCGTCGGTGTTGGCGCTCCGTCTTCTTGACTAAATTGCGTCGGTGGTGGCGGTCCGTCTGGTGTGATGATGATGCCCCACCCCAAAGGCGTCCGTGGAGAGGTAATCACGGTAGTCCTCTGATGCAGGGCATCGCCCTCGTCGTCGTAGTCGTCGGAGGCGTATCGAGATCGTCGCGTGAAGAAGTGTACTGCGGGCTGTACCAAATAAAGAATTGTTTTGAGCATTGTAATCTGCGATTGTAACACTTGAGCAGTGTATTTCAAGATTACTCCGGCTTTGGCCGACTCTGAAGCGTGCCTGTCGCGGCTGCGGGCGGGACCGTGTGAAGGCGTACTGGCGCACCCCGCCCTCGCTAAGCGGCACGCCTGCGGGGACGGTAGGAGGCCGCACTCGGCTCGGCGCGGGTCGAGTGTCGAAACCTCCGGCGTAAAGGGTGGCGTCTGTCTCGTCACGTCCTCTCCCTCCGTCGGTAGAGTGTACAAGCTGCGAAGCTCCTGTGGTGATTGTGCGACACGTCGATCTGCAAAATAATTTCTGAATTAGTTAGCAAAATAAATTACGAATTAGTTAGCAAAATTAATTATATCGAAGGTATGGCATAGCGTACCAAAGCGTGCGAACCGAGTCCATATGGAGGGTGCGGTGCGCCACTGCGGAAGCGTGTCTGGGGGATCGGGTCGACCGCACTCAAACGCACACGAAGTCCGGAGAGTGTACCACGCGCGTGCGTCCCTCGTCGACTGGCGATCCTCGGCGTGAAGCGTCCTCGAGGCTCCTCCCACTCCTCGGCAGAAAGCGACATACGTGCGTGCCGGGGGTGGTCGCAGTCGCCCTTCCCATCGTGCTGTGGGTGAAAAATAAGTATAGCGTTATTAGATAGCATTACACGGTAACAATTATAAAAACATCAATACAGGAACTTACGAGTGGACCGGGTGGGGATCTGCGGTGCGTCGTCTGCAGGAACACTGTCGTCGACCAAACTACCTCATCACACGATGGGCGGGCCAGCCCTCGGCGTGGGCGTCGAACACGAGGTACCGGCGGGTGAACCCGATCTTGTCGTCTCGTGTGCAAAGGGTGGACAGGCCACCGTCACGACGCCGCACCTCGCGTTCGCGTGACGGCGTCCGGCGTCACGTGGTCGTCGATGAGTGGTCAAACGCCGCGACAAACTGCGGGTAGGCTACCCGCACAGTCCGGTGCGCCCAGCTAGCCTGTAGTCACGGTAGAACGTAACCGTTAGTACTCAGAAAAGTTAAACAAAAAGTATCAAACACGTGATTGCAATATATTACCCGTCGCAGGCACCAGATGGTGCCCATGGTCGGACCGTCGACGTCATCGCCTGCCTGCGTGCCCACCACAGGCTGCAGGTCGATCTGGGGCCGACCGATCTGGAACCTCTCGTATGCCCTGGCTCGTAGCGAAGCGGTGGACATCCTCGAAGATCGAGCGTCGCGAACCGTGTACACCCGGCGTAGAGTGCACGGTAGGTGGCGCCGCAACCGCGCCGAGCCCCACGAATCTTGTGGCACGGCGTCAAGGGTGCGTCGCGATCGCCCTCATGGCTGCACCAGTGCGTGGACACGCTATCCCCATGGGGACGTCGTGAACATGGTCGGTAGAAACGACCACGGGAGGTGCGCCTCCGGTGGCGGCGAGCTCTCGTCGTCCGGTGGCTCGATGATCTGCTCACGGTTGTAACATAAAGCTCACTTGTTATTTCAAGCGATGCGTACATAATTTAGTTCGAAATGCTACTTACGTACTGGCCGCACAAGCCACCTCAAGGTCGGTCCGTGCGTGTGGTCGAAGGTCTGTACCGGCGGTGGTAGTACACCGTGAACCTCTGCGGCAGCTGCGCGCCGCCATCGGGAGGCGTCCTGGGCACCACAGCGACCGTGATCGGGAGGCCGAGGAGGTAGGAGGCGTCTGTAAAGTGATCGCCATCTCCCGACAGGAGATGGAAGGTGTCGTCTCGGCCTCCACCGATCCACCAGAGCGGTGATCGCGCCGGTCGACGGGAACCGGTGTCCCAGAGCTCCACCATCCGAGGCGAGGAGTGACCGGCTTCGAAGTTTAAGAAACATAAACATGTAATTGATATCGGTCTTTGCGGTAGTCATCGTGCTGAATAAACATGTTTACAAATTTAAATCTTGGTATGTTACAGGGATCCAACGCGGATCGGCGCCCGTGTGTCTTGGTGGTCTAGGTCGAAGGGCGCGGCAATTGCAGGTCCCCTCCGTCATCTGGGGACGGCGGTGGCTATGCGGGCACGGTGACCACGGTCGACGTCTTGGGTCGATAGACTTCGTCTGCCACTCGTCATCTCCCATTGGTGAGCCATACGCAATTTACAAAAATGAAAGTGAGAGCGAAACACATATGTAAGCAGAAGAGTCCGTAAAAGTACATAAGCATGACAACAATATATTGAAACAGATCGCACATAAAAAGCGGAGAAGATCATTACAACAATTTATGAAGCCACAACACTGCAATAGCGACTAGGTACAAAGTACAGTTCATACAACACACGTTACATCGCTTAAATTTAAATTTGATGTACGACATATGATAATGCAAAGCGCTTGTCATCACAGTGCGATGAGGTCTCGCAGCGATCCTCGCGAGAGCGATCCTTCCCACCGTCGGTGACCGCCGTTTCCTCCTTCCTCTTCTTCGTTTTGTGCTCGCAATTCTTGAGCGTATGTCTGGTTGGTTGCACAATGAGCATTTCTTCACGCGTTTGCGACCGACTCATCCATGTCATTTCTTATCGCCTTGTTCTTCGACGCCCTGCTTTCCCTCTTCTCGCATCAAAATCAGGGACCCAGAACCTTTCATCCACACTAGGAGTTGTGGTGAAAGAACCCACAACACCATAACCATAAAGCTCCTCGCCCCAAGTTGCCATCACCCTTTCCTTCATGTAATATTGAGACGGTATGTACCAAGGTTGCATTCCAAATAAAGCACATGCGGCTATAACATGAGAACATGGCCTATGCAAAAGGTATGGCTTGTTGCACGAGCATTTGCACTCGACTGTAAGATACACTCTGAGTGACAACCCTCTGGTTGGTTCCGCCTTCCTTTATCCTGCAGATCACCTCGAAGCGCGGTGTCGTGCACCAACTTTGATAGCTCTATGTTTGGCATATACGAGCCTTCTCATGCATGTATTTAGTGATCATCGAAGAGTACAAGAACTTCTCATCTCTCATTACTATCTCAAGAATGCATGCTGTCCACAAAGTACTTGGTTGTACCCTCGGACTCCTCGACAATTCCTATCAATGGAAGACACCTCATCCTCGCATTACCCGGTTGTAAACTTACGCAAAGTTAGTGGTCATCACAAGTGATTCGGCACCATGTGTGTCATATACTTGATGACCACTTCTCTTTTAGTTAAATGCTTGATCCGGTCAGAAACATTTGATTGGCCTTTGCCTCCGACGACGGTTAGTCGCCTCGTCCTCTGTTGGCAGGGGGAAAAGAGGCTCCGCCTGCTCTTGTGTTCCACTGGCGCTACTGTTGTTCGTCTGTTCCTTGTCTTTCCTTGTCAGGTCATCAAGATTTTTCCACAGAGTTTGGAACTTCCTGTCCTGGTTGGAGTTACATAGTCTTTTGAACATGTTCATCAGCTGCTTGTTCTTGAATTGCTTATAGAAGTTTGCACCCAAATGCCTCATGCACCATCGACTCTGCAAGTCAGGCCATCGGAATGGCTCATCTTCCCCTGTTTGCAGCTGGTTGATAGCACTAAGCAACCCAGCATGCCTGTCATGCAAAGACGCACAAACGGGCGAGTTTTGACCACCCCGATCTTTAGGTTTCAGTAGGAACCACGACCAACTCTCGTAGTTCTCGCTTTCTCTGAAGGCAAAGGCAACAGCAGAATCTGGTTGTTCCCATCGACACCACAAATTGTCGATGTTGCCCTCTGTATTTCCGGTTAAGAATGTGCCGTCCCACACAACAACGATCAATGTGATGTGAATGCCTTAATGCAAGCGCCGAATCACGAAGAACACTCTCCTCGGATGCATTTTAGTTGGCCACTTGTCCGACGGACAATCTTGATAATCATAGTAGGTCGAGATTCTTCCACGAATACAAGCGAAGCGATGCGGGGAGGTTGTGGTACGAGTCTTCAAACTTCCCAAACCTCGTTTCTAGTGCCTTCTGCTTCGCCCTCTACGCCTTCCCGTAGCTAATTGTGTACTGATATTTGTTCTCGATCGCTCGGATAATAGCACGGGGCTCAAAACTCAGGTTCTCCACTATCTCTGCGTACATGATGTTCGCGATATACCCGGATGATAGGTTCCTGTGAGCCATCACTGTTTCCTCAGTCATACATGTATCTTTGCTCAACCTTGAACATATCCAATGGGTGCCCCATTTGGGCTTGTCTGCGTGCACTCTCCACGGACACCCATGGATCTCACACACCACGTCGAAAGGTTGGGGTGGATTTCTTAACCCTGAAAGTCCTTCTTAATGATAGAGCCCAATCTTTCACGGCATCTGCCTGACTTCTTTTGTCGGGTACATCTTGTTATGCCTAACCTCATTATCCTTTGTCTTGCCAAGGCATCTCCTCATTTCATTGACAAACATATTTTCAAATTGTGCGTGCTCCACTCATTTGGCACAAGCGGCTCGTACCTCCTCCATCTTCCTCATCCGACTCATCGTCGTCCTCCTCTTCTCTCTCTTTGTACTCACGGTCTTCCTCTTCCATCGTAGTATTATTTCCTCAATTTGCTCACCTTCGTCTACAGTCCCGCGCTTCTTGGCCAACATTTTCATCATCCTCCATAGCGAACAACCTCATTCACCACTTTCTTGAACATGTTGCTCATGGCTAGATCCCCAATTTGGTGTCACCGAGTTGAGCTCATTTTGAGGTGACTACACTCACCGGCGTCCAGCTGCTGTTTGGGGGCAACATCCTCTCATATGCTCACACTAAAAGCACTCGATTCCATCCCGTTGCTCTGCCCCCTCACATATGATCTCCACGATCACGGTTCCTTTAGCTCAACTAACTCCCGATAAATAGTGTCGTTTAGCACACTAAATAGGCAAAATACCTTCAACTCACACGACTTCTTCCATCAAGAAAAGTATAATACAACCATTTCAACACGGAACCAAATGTGAGCTCATGACCCTACTCAAACTTCGTCCACATCGCATGTTACTTAGATCTACACCCTCCAAACCATGCATTACAACCCCATCTCCATAATAAATCCTAAATGGAACTCGATTACGCCATATCTGCGAATCCATTCATTCACCCACGAATTAATTATCTTCAGTACAAAATACTATGACGTAACATAACTATACCTACATGGTAGAAAATATATATCTAACCGTAAAAAGCATCTACATTCCTAATAATTCATATCGATGTAGTTATATCTGTAAAAAAAATTACATTTCCATCAATATGTACCGATATACTCCTATCCGTAAAAATTCATTCCTAACAATATATACATTCAGTATCGATGTACTTATATATTAAAAAATACTCATTAAGTAACTATATTTCCTTCAATATATATCGATATACTCCTATCATAAAAAATATCTAAATTTTCTAAATTAGAACTAGTTGTGACCTATCAATTTACCTACATTTATCCGTAACATACATCTAAAACTATTTCTAATCTACCACTATTTACTGCTACAATGCTCTAGATCTAATTATTTCTAACATATCATAATTTCATTGCTAACAAAAGTAAACAACAAAAATAACAAAATTTTACCTCAAAAGCAGTGGCGCAGAATCTCCCTTCTTCCTACTCTCTTCCCTCTCTCCTCTTCCTCTTCCCTTCCTCTCTCTCTCGTTCTCTTCCCAGGCGCACAAATGAGAACGAAGACGGCGAGTGGCTCATATATATGTTCTGTCGCACTACCATCGGCGACAGAACCCGCGCCCTTTGTCGCCGACGACCATCGGTCGATTTTCTCACTCGTCGACGTTAAATGCAGGCGACAGTGCTAAACTTCACAAGACGTTCGTGCCAGGCGACAGCGCCGTTCGATTCTGTCTTGACGTTACGCCGGCGGCAGAGTCCACGTCGGCCCGGCACTGCCGCCTGCGTGTATGTTTCTATTTAGGCCACTGCATGCGTCCAAAGTGCGGCAGAGGTATATTCTGAAATTTTTTTTTTCGGTGGAATATTTTTGAAATTCCGAATAAAAAATGTTTTATTAAAAAAAAAATTCTGATCCCATGTGGGACTAAAAAGGGAATTTCCGGAACTCGTTGAGGTACTTGATTGGGCCACCAATATGTAGGGCCTAATAGGCCAGATCGAATCAGAACAGAACTAGAAAGAGAACTCGTACTGTGCACTTATGCCGTAACATACTACTGGTGTATGATATTGATATGGCATTCCAGATTATACGAATTTCCCCTTTTTCTGGACGAAATTGTACTGTATAGTTATGTTAGGTTAAATGCCCCTACATACTTGTTCATACGGCATTTCAGAGATACGCCAGATCGGACAAGTTCAGCTTCAGCTTAAAGGCAGCTTCAGCTTTAAAAAGTTGATATACCCCTGAAACAGCTTTTGACATAAACCAAAAAACCATATATAACTACTAAGACAAAAGCTAAAAGCTGGATTAGACTGTTTTTGCATTTTATTGATGAGGGAAATCAAATATTTAGCTTTTCTGCTCAGAAAACCAAAATGCAGCTGTTAAAAAAAAGCAGGCCCTGAAACTCAAACTTGATGATAAAAAATAGAGATTCGGAGAACTTGCCAAAAGCATTTAACACGAAATTTCAAGTGTTTGCGAAAACTATTATACTGAAAGGTATCAAGATAGCATATTTTAGCATGTATCAAACATAGATCGATCCTGCAAACATCACTACTACATAAAAACCGTACTTCAAAATTAAACGCCTCATGCGAAGGGAAACATCATATCCAAACTAGGGGAAGTTCATTCCATGGAGGAAGAGGTCGGGCCAGCGCCAAAACCGCCACCACCACCACGGCCAAAGCCAGGTCTACCACCAGAACTCTGCAAAATGTTAGGGGTGGAAAATATCAGTGAGACAGAGACATATCAGCCCTCAAATCAACAAAGTCATGTAGTTTCCTCGGTTTTCTTTGCTCTTCAATTATTTTATCAATACTAGTGAACAAGTCATTAATCACACAAAGCAGAAAACTATAATTTTATTTTTAATACAAGTAGCATATGAAATTTCTTTTGCTGACTAGTTACTAAAATCACTGGTGCCTACCAAAAATGATATGACCCTTGTCTTGTTGTCATCATCAAGCAATAATCAGGACAAGTAACAGGTGATGCAGAACTTTTTTCCAAAGAAAAGCATGCTACAACCTTACTGAATTCCACCAAATGTGTGGAATTATAAAAATCTGCTGTTGAGCGCATAGTATGCAATTATGAATGAAAAACAGAATTGAATTCTGCCAGATCTTTCAAGTCGTATTGACATTTCAAGGTGCACATACAAATATGATTTTATTTCAGCCAGTATAAAATTGCAACGACTTTGTATGTTAAATTTTCATATAGTAAATATTTATGCTAAATTGTATGACGAAAACAGAACTGGAGCACTTGAGGGCATTGAGTTGATTACCCTGAACGATGGCTGGAACTCTGCAGGAGCTCCACCTTTCTCACCACCAAAGTCACCAGGAGCACCACGTGGACCGCCACGGTACCCATCCCTGTCACCAAACCTTGGCCTGTCCCCTTCAAAGCGAGGTGGGCCCCTACACAAAGTGCAAGTAAAGAGAAGTAACAATTACAGAGCACGCCTCCATTAAATCAAGCAAGATGATGAATAGAGTAACTTGGCCAAAACATATATGTACGTCTTGTAATCTTGTATACATGTATCTTGCTGTCTTCTTTATAAGATAACTCAGACACCACACATAAGCGTACACAAATGAAGGGAACAATACAATAAAACTATCATCCCCATCCTAAAGCAGCAGGTATATGATAGATCTAAATTATCAAAATTCCTCAATAAATTAACTCAACAGCACAACTTAAAAGAGATAACACAATCCCTTGTTAGAAGTTATTTGATCATATATTGTCATTATAAAAGGCTTTCCCTACAGAATAAAGCCTCACCTTAGACGACTAAGTCAAATACCCAAGTACCCAACAGATATAACCTAGCATTAGAACACAATCAACAACCTTGATACATAGTTTTAACACAACAAACAACCATCATACTCCCAAGTTTAATAGTCATTTCAAAGGACAAAATAAGGCATGTCATTACTTCATGTCTGACATATCTCCCTCCTATTCAAATCATCTCAGTAGACAGGTGTAAAAAACAGTGGCATAGATCACAGATTTATTAACAACACTACAGACAATTGCGTACAATCTCATAGGGCCTCAAGAGAAGAAGCAATACCTTGGGCGATCACCAGGTGGGCCAGAGCCGAATGGGCGGCCAGGTGGCCTGGCAGACTTCTTGAGCGTGGCAGGTACGATCTCAGATGGCAAGTTAAGGTAGTTGCGCAGGTGCTCAATGCCATCGTTAGTGAGGTACCAGTAGTAGTACTGCCAGGAGAAGGTCTCCCTGACGTATTCCTTGGACTTGAAGCTCTGCATGAGCTTGATCACCTGCAAGTTGGGCACGTCAATCTGTGGGTGCTTAGCCAGGTTGTAATCCTTCTTGGCATATAGCACCCCCTCTGCAACAACGCATAAATCAAGTCAGAAATGATTTCACCAACAAATATGAGTTCACATCCCTTCAACCTTGAATTTCTTGGGTGTACAAAATGTAAGAAATCAGAGCGTATGTTCTTTCATTTGGTTTCTTGATGCGCATAACTTAGAACCCAAAGCCCTTCTTGAGTTTACAGGGGCACAAAATCTAAACAAGACACCGACATAGTATAAGAGCCTACACCTCTGTTTATCAAGTTCCTCGAATGCATCTACACCTCCGTTTATCAAGTTTCTCGAATGCAAAATATCACCCAAAAAAATTCAAGACCTACATATGCATACACTAGGCTCCTTTCCTTTAAATGAAAAGGAACAGTTCTTCGCACTAAACATAGCGTTTGTGATGTGAGGCGTAGGGATCTCTTCCTTTTGTAAAAGGAACAGCATATTCACTAATTATCGCACAACTACCATGACTACGAGGTGAGGGGGATCAAGGAACGCTGACCTTTGAAGAGATACTTGCAGATCTCATTGCGGTTCTTCTTAGGGATGATCTGAGGAGAAACAAACACGCGAGATTAACACCAGCACCATCAGGGCAGATGAAACCCCCAATCGGGAGCAGATTTCTAGCTTGGGGTGCAGCCTTACCATGGTGGGCGGCGAGTGGATCAGACGAGCTCCGAGTGCAGGGGCGCCCGGGAGGGGAGGAGGAGGACGTGGCGGCGGCGCGAGGGAGAAAACGAAGAACCCTAGCGTTTCGGACGGGGCAAGCGATTATATAGTGGCACTGCGGTGTAGGGTTAGATGGCCTGAGAATGTGGGCCCAGACATTTGGGCTTAAGTGGGCCTTAGCGATGAGACTCTCTTGGTAGCGGCATAAAGGCCGTGTCCTCGATTTTGGCCTATTTGGGCCTGAAGTTCTCGGATATGTTGGGCCCAACATTGCGTAACACTGGACGTACTTGGAATCTTGGATGAAGGAATCGCTGACAATCCCTACGATACGATGTGGACCTTCTCTCCCATTGGCACCCAAAAGGTCTTGTTTGATTGGACAATCTCTCTATAGTCTATATATATACATATGGATGGGCTGAAATTTTAGTTCAAATTTTTAGAACAAGACTATAGCCAGTTTGGATCTATTTGCTCTAATAGCTAGTTGGTTAATAGCTAATAGTTGGCTAATTATTATTATTGAAATGCATTTGGATCTACTAGCTAATAGGTATTTGAAAATTTGGTTGTAAGTGCAAATGTCCATTGTATCCTTGCATTAATTAGCGTGAGGGAAAGGGGCCTGCGGTGGAGGGGTTGAGGGCAAATTGGTCTTTTGACCATCCATTAGCTGAAATTAGCAGGGGAGAACTAGCTAATGAGATAATTATTAGCTGGGTTATTGGCTAACTACTAGCTGGGCTGTTTGGATCTATTTTAGCTAATTTTAGCAGCTAACTGTTAGTGCCAATGCATCCACATATGACCCTAGTACTAATGTCCCACGTTAGAGTTGCGCTTATGGTATGTAGCCGTTAATTTGAAGCGTTTACTTCGAAAGCCAGTCCAAATTGGACGACAGGGAGAATGCTGAGTTCTTAGCCTATTTGGCCCCTTGATTTTTCATTTTTTGGATTTGGCCTCCTCCTATGTGCTGCAACAGTGGCACACGATATACATACCACAGTTTGGTACCGCAAGAGGGTGTGGCAACACAACAACAAGCGGCATCATGGCAACTTAGGTGGACCAACTACGGCAGGTCACTGGCTGCACTGCTTGTTGAAGCAGAATCTCTTGCCACGCTACTTGACCGTAGCAGGTTGTGTTGTTACATTGATGCTACTACCATAATGCCATCAAACTATTGTGATACCATACGGCAGCAAGAGACACATGACGATCGCTGCAATAGTATGCCATCAAACTATTGTGGTACCATACGGCAACAAGAGACATATGGCGATCTCCGCATCTACTGTACATAAGGAAGCCACGTACCAATCCACCCCCCCCGGCGGCCTACTCAAAAGAAAACATATTGTAGAGAGAGAGAGAGAATACTGGACATGCTCATATAGTCGTATGCGAGAGAAGGAAAAGAAAATCAACACTACAAGTCCTACATCCACATCGGCCGTGCGAGGCAGTCTACGTGCACAGCGACTCGTCGTCGGCGTCCGTCAGTACGGGCGCCGCGGCGCGAGGCGCGCGGCGATGGTCGGCCCCGTAACCGTCAGGACAGCCAGGCCATATCGGAGATTTTAGGAGAAGATGAACTCTCACTGGACCCATCCGCCATGAATTCTCTCTCCCTTTTCCTCTCCGGAGAGATAAGTAGTCCAGTCTGTTTGCTGGTCATTATCAACTTCGTTATGTCTAATCTGGATTTGCCTCGGATTCCATCCATGATTTCCACCCGCATTTTCTGGTCAGACACTGCAGGTTTCATCTGCCCGTGGAAGCTGATAAACTTGTGAAAAATCTGAGTGTGCAATCGGTTGTCAGTTGGTTTGCTGGCTTGTCAAGCATTACCGAATAATGATATCTTGTGAATGTGTTGCCAAACAAATGCCAGGTAGGTCGGGCCCTCACATACCAACAACCTCTCCTTTTTCTCTTCCAGGTTGAAGCAGTAATTGTAGGGAGTACTATGCTATGCAGACCCTGCCAATCTGTCAAAATGGCACAGACAGCGCATACTTGACTTGTATCAAGTATGAAGAACTCAATTGTCACATTTCGATGTGACAAGTGACAAGCATGAAATATCAGAAACTGAATCTCAAAAATAAATAAATAAAAACAGAAACTGAGCACTATAATGGCACAAACAGACCGCAAGTTACCAGGTCACTGGGCTATACACTGCATGAAAGGTTTCGGCTAAGCAATGCTTAATTTTACCTCGAGAGTATACACACCTTTATAATACAAGAATATCTCTTACATAGATATGACCAAAAGAAACCAACCAAAAAATCACTATGGCTAACATATTAATCCAACAATGTACAGATGCTACCATGATCTCCATAGATGCCTTCCATGGTTCTATACCTGATCCAACTGACAGGGCAGCATATGAACTGTTTGCAGGTTTGTGGTATCCAGCTTCTTGATCAGGCATAAGATTTCAGAAGAATCACCATTTTCCTGATAGCTAGGCATCTTGATTTCTCCACTTGAGAGGTTCAACTTTTGGTTGACCTTTTGGCGTATCTTTTGGTGTATCGTTCCCACTACTATCACCAGGTTCGCTTGTCGTTGTTTCTGATAATTTGGCATGACCTGGAGCTTTGCCACCTCGATGTTCCTGGTGATAATAGTAACAAAAGGTTTCATTATAAGTATACTCAATTTTGAAAATGTTACTATATTTTAAAACGAAATCTGAACTATTTACTAGAAAAAAATTATTGGGAACATCTTGAAGATCTCAGGAAGGCAAAGGCATTCATTTACACATAATTTACAGAAAACAATAGGATATTTTCGGGAAAGGAAATTCTGAAGCCATATTTTGTGCTAACCAAGAAAAAAAGAATCAACAATTCAGCACATACCTTACAATCACCAAAAGGAGCCATCAGCAATAGGTATAAAATAAAAGGAATAAATTACGTCACGGGTCTCTTAACTTGTCATGTTGGTTCGATTAGGTCCTCAAAACTTTAAAACTGCAGTTTCACATCCTCAAACTTGTTTAAGTGGGTCATCACAGGTCCCAAGGATGATTTGCTAGGCTTAACTGCTGATGTGGAGTGTTGACTGTTGTATCCTAGTATGTGTGCCTGTTGCTTTAGGGATAAGTTTTTCTTACTTACGTCCTCGTAAGACAATGAACTGTGTCGTCTAACATGATTTATATAAAAAATTTCCCAACTACTGCATTGTCGGTGTACTTTGCACCGGGGTACCCTCTCTGCCGCAGATTAGTGGGCCCAAAAAGCGGCCTAGCCCACGTGGCGGCTTTGGCGGCAGTGGGCGATTATGCCTGCTCATGGCCGTGAAGCCCGTGGCGACTGGCTGGCGAGTGGCGATCATGCCTCGCTGCCGGGCGGAAGCAGCGTGGCGGCTGGCGAGGCGGGTGGCGATCATGTCCTACCGTGCCAGGCGAAGCCATGTGGCGGCTTTGGCGGGCGGGTGGCGATCATGCCTGCCGTGGGCGAAGCCGTGGCGGCTGGCGGGCGGATGGGCGATCATGCCTCGCTCATGGAGGCGAAGCCGCGATGGCGGCATGGCGGGTGGGTGGCGATCATGCCTTGCCGCCGGGCGAAGCCCGTGGCGGCTGGCGGGCGGGTGGCGATCATGCCACTTTCGAGGCGGTAAGCCCGTGGCGGCTGGCGAGTGGGCGGGTGATCGGGCCCGCTCATCGAGCCACGAAGGCAACTAAAGGAATGAAGAGAAGGCCGCCCGAAGTCTCCTCCACGGCACCACGTGTCGGGGTCATTGATGCGAAGCATTCGCTATCAACACGACGATAGCTCATCCTCGCGCCTCTCGCAAACCCGTCGCAGGAGCGTCATATCTCGAACGGACCGGGCGAAGCCACTCAGCGGCATTAAATAAGGTTTGAAGGACAAAACTACAGTGACAGGTGTAATAAATGAGTCGTGGGTCGATGTAAGGCTCGAATGATGGGTGTAATTAATGAGTGATGGATCAGTATAGCGTCACCTTCTCACCTGCCCGAGCCAGTCCCGTCTATATAAGGGCGCTCTGGTGCACGGAGAAGGGGGGCCGAAGAAAGGAGAGCTAAAATCGGGACTCAAATCCAGAGAATTCTCTCAAGTTCAAGAACCATTGTAATCGCCTTCACATTTTCTCAACAAAGATCTAGCAGGACGTAGGGCTATTACCCGCGCTGGGGGCCTGAACCTGGGTATATCACCGTGTCCATTGATTTGTTGATCCCCAGGATCCATCGTGTGAGAGTCATTAGAGTTTCCGGCCACGAAGACGCCCTCTACCGAACCATACCCTCCATCCTGGGAGTTGTCAACCCTGTTTGTTGACGGGGTCCTGTCCGGCGGAATACGCCGACATGCATCCCCGTAATTTCTGAACTCCTTCCTTCCCTCACTATTCTGTGAATCCATCTGTCACTTGCATCATTATGGTTGCGGTGTCGAGTTCATCCATGGCTAGTCACTATTCTGTAAAATAAAGAAATGAATTCAACATGGCCATGGACAACGCGGGTGGGCGATAGAACGATCACAGTGTGGCACTTTCCCTTGCGACAACTAGCCATGGATGAACTCGACGCCGTAGCCATGGATGATGCATGCGACAGATGGATTTACATAATGTGAGGAAAGGGATGAGTTCAGAAATTACGTGATGCAATAGTTGGGAGATTTTTAATATAAACCATACTAGGTAACACATAACAATGTCTTACGAGGACCTAAGTAAAAAAAACTCATCCCCGAAGTGGTAGGGCAGGCATATGCTAGGATGGCAACGGTCAACACTCTACATTAGTAATCAAGACCAGCAAATCGTCCTTGGGACGTGTGATATTCCACTAAACTCTTTGATTTGTAATCTCTGAAGTTCAAAATCATGCAAGAATAAAATTTGGAGAAAATTTAATTAAACCCTAATCCACCTCCAGGTTGTTCCCAAAAAGTCTCAGGGAAATTTGAACGCATTGTATATATTTAGAAAATAAAAAATAGCAGCAATTTAAAAACAACAATAACACTATCAGATTTTTATAAAAAAATGTATAGGTTTGATTATCATCTGAATATTTTATGGTGTTATCTTTAAACCTCTAGGATCACATGAAAAATTCCCAAATGAATTGAACATAGTTTGATATCTCAAAAAATCAAAATAAAAAAACCCTTAATTGAGACAGTGACCTTGTCAGAATTTTATAAAACTGTATAAGTGTGATCATGGCCTGAAATTTTTACGGGAGTACAAGTATTGCCTTAGGATCATAAAAAAAGTTTCAAAAATTCTGGATCATTTTTTTTTTGCCTTAATTATATATAAGAGATGCAAAACAGCAAAGAAACAAACGCCCTAGGGTGTGATTTGATCTGGTATTGATAGTTGAGAGTGTTAAATAATCGGTTTTATAGTTTTTTTTTTGGGGGGTTATTTGGACTTTTTTCATAGTTCAGGGTGTAAAATGGACTTATTCCTAAAAGTATTGGTCAGATAATCTGAAAGTAAACAATGAGTATGAAACTCAAGGTGTTCATCGTGATGTCCTTCTTGCTTCCTAATTAACAGGGAAAAATAATTAGGGGCAACACATTGCAGAATGATGCTTACGATTATTATTATCAAATGACGGGTACTAAAAAATAAAGATAAAAAGACCCTCGAGCCATCTTGACTTACATCTCTGTAGGGGAAATCGTCAACTTCAAGCATGTGAATGGCATGCCCAATCTTTGGCCTCTTACGAGCTTCAGGGTCTACACATCGCAGAGCCACTAGCAAAGCCTTCTTCAATGCCCTAGAAGTAGGCTTCTCAGTCATCTTTGGATCCAAAACCCCCTCAGAATTTCGGTTGCTGACCATTGTCTTCAGCCATTCAACAAGATTAATCTGCAGATTTAATAATTGCATTTGACAAGTTCTTAATTTAGCATTGGTCATAAGGAGGCACAACCGTTACTAACCTCTCCAGGTGGTCTCTTGTAATCTACTGGTACTCGACCAGATATTACTTCCATAATAAGAATTCCAAAACTATACACATCGCTAGTTTCATTCAACATGCCAGTGCCTGCATACTCTGGGGCAACATACCTGCAAATAACAAAAAATACATAAGGAACAATGTTCAAGATTATCTTTTATGATTCTGATATTGTAAGTAGCGTACTAACCCAAATGTCCCCATAACCCTGGTCGTGACGTAACTCCTCTCTGAGCCCAAAAGCTTTGCTAGCCCAAAATCAGACAGCTTAGCATTCCAATGCTTGTCAAGTAGGATATTGCTCGATTTGACATCACGGTGAACCACCTTTGGCTCAAGTCCCTCATGTAAATACATTAAGCTGTACAATTAAGTAGCTTAGTGTAAATAGAGTGACAAAATATTTCAGTCTACAGTGATAAACTGAAACATACATACCCTTTTGCTGTGCTCAGAATAACCTTCATTCTCATATCCCATGTAAGAGGGCTCACAGGACCAACATCACCGTGAAGCCATTGCTCCAAGTTTCCATTATTGACAAACTCATACACAAGCATCCTGAAAAGGATTCATATACAACAAATTTTATGTTACAAGGCCCTCAGTTCTAGAATTCCACTTATGTTACAAGCTCCTCAGTTCTAGAGTTCCACATTCCAAGTTACCACTAATGTTGATATAAGAAGGTACCTTTGGTTGCCCTCAGCACAGTATCCCAGCAGCCGCACCAGGTTCTTGTGCCGCACCCGTCCAATTGCTTCCACCTCAACCTTGAATTCCCTCTCTGCCTGCCCCCTAACAAATCAAGCATCAAGTTTTTACTAAATTTAGCAACACAAAACCGCACATTACACAACATCACACATTTTAGTCTCTAAAATACCAACTTTCATACTGAGCATGCTAACTATGAAGAAATGTTTAACCTGGAACACGACTTGGTCATTTTTTTAAACAAGTTCTTGCACAATGTCACCATGTGAATTGTCAACATCTTCATTCAGTAATGCTGATGCACTCACTAAAGTACACATCTTATTTAGACTTCAAACGGCACATTCTAAAATTAGATGCATTTCAACACAGGCTTCTAAACTTGGCTATACTTCATTAAGTTCATAGGAAGCATTATTACCTATTATTCAGTAAGTTCTTGACAGCGATCTGCGTGCCGTCCTCGAGCACGCCGTGGTACACGATGCCGTAGCCGCCCTCGCCGATCACCTTTTCGTCGGCGAACATCGCCGTCGCTGCCTCCAGCTCCTTGAGAGTGTACCAGTGGCCCCATCCCAGGTGCGACACCTCCGGCACGCCCGGCTCTCCGCCACCGCCGCGGCTCTCGCCGCTGCCGCCCCGCGACGATGGCCCCCCGCTCCGCTGGTGGTGAGGCGGCGGCTGCTCCGGGAACGTGATGCGGTGCTCCTTGCCGGTCTCGATCTGGATGGAGTCCGGCGACGGGGCCTGGAGCACCTGCGCGAGCGGCGCCTTGGGCGCGCCGGGGCGGGAGGGCACTTCTTGGATGTCCTTGGGTGGCTTGGTGGGGTGCTTGGGGTGGGTACTGGGCGCGACGGTGGTGAGGCGGAGGACGGGAGTAGCCGGGACGCGGCGGCGATGGCGGCGGCGGCGGGAGGTGAGGAGGCACAGCAGGGAGAGGAGGACGAGGAGGAGCACGAAAGCGGCGCCGACACCGATGCCGACGAGCTCCCACAGGTGGAGCCCGAACACCACCGTGCTCTGCGACAGCTCCGAGTCCGACATGGGAAGGCGGCGCTAAGCTTCTTCTCGGCTCAACCAGAGACGGTGAATCTCCGCAGCAGCACCGGGTTCCGAGCAGAATAAGGTGCTAAACATTGGATTTTTGAAGAGAACGTCAACGAACTGCTAGAGATTCGGTTTCTGCACGGAATTGGATGCAGAAAGGCAGGATTTTTTTGCAGGGAATAAATAAAATGGGCAATGAAGGTGGCCAAGATTGGTTTTGCAGAGGATGCAGTGGGAAAGGTTGGACTTCGGGGAGGAGGGATTTATGACAGGATGGAGTGATGAAAAGGGAGATTAGGGGGTGATTGGGCCCAAAAGATTGGATTTGAGAACAATGCGGGGGTAAAGATTGGATGATTATTTTGGAGGGTGAGAGGTGATTGGTGGTTAATTTGGTGGTTTATAAAAGCTTGGATTTTGGTGGGGAGGAGGGTAGTGTGGGTGGTTGGTGGTGATCTTTAGAAGAGGAACAGCAAATCAAGAAGAAATGTAGAGGCAAGGAAGGATGCAATATTAGTAGTAGTACTACCAAAAGTGATCGTTCAGCGGTGTGTCAGTGTTGTCAGCATTGGGTACTCTACAGAGATGTGTAAGGATTGAGGAAGTGTAGAGGGACTGAATCACAGTACTGGTGGAAATGGTGACAGGCTGCAGTAGGCCAGTAGCTGCTTCGCATGCATTGAGAATAGGGATGAAAACGGATATCCGAATTTCTGAACAAATTCGATATTTTTAAATAGATATATAACGATTTTGGTTTTCATTTTTTAACACTTTAGCAAGCTCATTATAAAAAATAAGATTATAAAATTAGATAAAAAAAATTACGCATTATTTGCTTCCCATAAATAAAAAGGTGAAAAAATATCCGAATCCGTATCCGATTGATATCCGAATTTTGTTTCTATCATTTAAATAAATATATAATGAATTTGAGGTTCATTTTTTATGAATTTGAATAAGCTCAACACCACAAACAAGAATATGAATTTGGATAGAAAATTCTATATCCTATTTGTTTCCCATTGAAGAACAAAGACAAAAAAATTGATATCCGAATTACTATCCGTTTTCATCCCTAATTGAGAATTGCTGTTTCCTAGCCTTCTTGACATATAATTTTTTAATCTGTGCGAGCGAAATTAGAAAATAGCTCTTTCTCTACGTGTCCCTTGCCGTCCACTTGCCGTGCAACAGGCTCATTAGCGATTTTTTTAAATAATATTATTTTTTTAGAAATTGCGACATTAATACTCGGTTTAAAAAATTACAAAAATAATATACCTTCACCAAACCATTTGACCGTTCAACGAAAATAGTATTTTCGCCAAACTGGGTCGGCAAAAATAGGTTAATCCGGCATTAATACTCGTTTTGAACCCTTATCATCTGGATTAGCCTATTTTCGTCAGATGGTGTGGCGAAAATAGTATTTTCTGTTGTAAAACGTAGTCAAGCACACGCGATCAATCACCAATTCGTAGACGCAATCCAAGAGCAAGAACACGAAGAGCACACAATGTATGGGTGGAGCTCTCTCGCTTTATTGATTCAATCGTTTACAAAGAGAGGCACCCGATATATATAGTGGTATGAGGAGAGAGTTCGGATTCGACCACACCATAAAGAGATAGAGTTCTAACCATATTTGGTTTAGGTTTCCTTATCTCATAACACTCCCCCTTGGTCGAATATCGCGTAATGCATATGTCTCGTTAAAAACTCCACTCAAAAACCCAGTGGGAAAAAGGAGATGGAGAAAAGAGTACATCGCACTCGCATGCTATGTTGCACTAGTTGCCTCATTAAAAACCTTTTTGTGAGAAAACTTCAGAAAAACTCACAAAGGGAAAAAGAGTACAACTTATTACCTTCAGGGTTTTATTAGGATTTTCAGGATCGTAATAAGGGTTATGATCCAAGGGTTTTCTCCCCTTGAACTCTGCATCTCTCTAAGTCTTCTTATTCCAATGCCTTTAACATATCTTTGAAATATGGATTTAGGCAAGGATTTAGTGAATAAATCTGCGAGATTTTCACATGACTTAGTTTGCAGGATCCTTATCTCACCACTCTTCTGGAGTTCGTGAGGATAGAATAATTTAGAAGCAATATGCTTCGTGATGTTACTCTTTACATAACCCAATTGCATTTGTGCAACACAAGCAGAATTATCTTCATAGATAATTGTGGGGGGTATCGACGATGTTTAGGCCACATGACTTCTGGATATGGCTAATCACATGTCGTAGCCAAACACATTCACGTGAGGCTTCATACAGGGCTATAATCTCTAAGTGGTTGGTAGAAGTTGCTACCAGGGTCTGTTTACAAGACCGCCAAGAAACGATTGTACCACCACAGAGAAATACAAAATCAGTCTGATATTTGGCACTGTGGGGATCAGACAGATAGCCAGCATTCGTATATCCCATCATGTTCAAGTCTTGGTTCTTCTGAAAAAACAACCCAAGATCTTGAGTACCTTGGAGGTATCTGAGTAAAGTCTTTACACCAGCCCAATGCCTTTTGGTTGGAGCTGAAAAATGTCTTGCTAGCAAATTCACTACGAATGCAATATCAGGCCTTGTGTAGTTCGCAAGGTACATGAGTGCTCCAATGGTACTTAAATATGGGACTTTGGGTCCTAAGACTTCCTCATTCTCCATCCTCGGTCTAAAAGGGTCTTTATCCACTTCAAGGGATCTTACGACCATGGGGGTTTTCAAGGGATGTGATTTATCCATATTAAACCTTTCCAATACCTTCCGGGTATAGGACGACTGGTGAATAAGAATTCCTTATCGGAGATGCTCTAGTTGCAGGCCTAAGCAAAATTTGGTTTTATCCAAATCTTTCATCTCAAACTCCGTCATGAGGTAAGAACTTGCTTCCTTTATCTCCTCTGTGGTTCCGATGATATTCAGATCATCAACATACACTGAGATGATACAGAATCTGTAATACCGCAAATCTTCTTTGCCAAGGTTTTTGGCCAGAATGTTTTCCGCCTTCTTGATTCAAGGTTCAGCCGTCACGCGGTTATTAATTCTATTAAAGGTTTTGGGTTTTTCCCGTGAAAATTTATCGGGAAGGGAATTTCTCTGAGCCATAATTTTCTGCGGCAAGTTGTACTCAAAAAGATCTTTGCTTTTCGCCAAGATTTTTGAATTTCTATCTTTGGAATTGTGGGGTGGTGGTCTTTAGAATTGTTGAGTATAAAAGGAAGTGAGGAGGTAAAGGAATCCCTAGCTCTCCTCCCATTTTTCTCCCCCACTCCCTAGCCAACTGCCTTCCTGGCTCCTCTTCCCCTCTGTGCTTGACTCCTTCCGACCAAGGGCTCTCTGCAGCTTCTTTCCTGGCGCCCATCTTCTTGCTCCTGGCGCCTCCTGCTGTTCCCTAAGGCCGGTGCCACCTCCAGCAGCCAGCAGCGACCCCTCCACCTCCAGCTCCGACCAGCCGCCGCCCGGCTCGCAAGTCGCCATGATTTCCCCTGGCCGGCGAGCTCGTCCTCCCCTATTGCAGCCTTCTTCCCTCCTCATCCTCCTCCAAGGAGACCTAGAGAGGTATGATTTTTCTTAGAGGTGCTCTAATGGGGATATTTCCTGGTTAGGTAGGTTCTAGGGTTCCTAGATCTGAAATTTTGGAGGGAAAAGTGATTCTATTTGGAGGGAAATCCTAGTCTCGTTCGGGCTGTGCTCTGGTAGTGTGTTGGATCTTCGATTCGAGGGCCTTGCAAGCATTTCCTGGGGGTCTGGCTGTTTCAAAAGTTGTAGATAATCGAATTACCTTTCAATAGAGACTGAAATCACTAAATTTCGTTCAGCCGTTTGAAAGTTATGCCCTTTTTACCGAGCGCTGTCCAATCTGTGTAGCGATTGGAGCATTCTGTGTTCAACTGCAGATTAGAGGAACTTAGAGGCCGAATCATGCTTTTCGTATACTTAGAAAAAGGTGGGAAATTTCCTGCCGTTCGAGAAAATGTACTCATTTACTTGATTTGGAGTTGTATAGCCCAAGTTATGGCCTGTTGAAGTGTGCTGTACCGAGCGGCAGATTTCAGGTTTCGGAGTTCGGGGCGATCCGTAGGTTCAATGTCGTTTTGTTTTGGGTTGCTTGCTGTAGTAGCATGTTTTTGAGTGGAGATCATTCTATTGCAGGTGGTGTGAACCCGGGAGCGGCATCGACCTCCCGTCTTAACGCCCCGTGAGCGTTAAAGGCAAGTGCATCACTTGTTTGTTTGATATGTGTGTTGATTGATGAAACGTGTGCCTTGCTAATATGACACATTGCTACTTCTTCTAACTCAAGATGATGCTACTAGTATGAATAGGCTAAATTGATTCGTGGAGTTATGAGACTAGTTTAAGAATTGTGAATATGCTAATTATATGGAAATCGATGAAAATGTGACTATGTGAAAATGAAAGATGAGAATATGGTTATGAATGTTGAGAATGACATTTGCATATGTGCATTCATGAAATGCATCGAGGCGGTGTGAGAAAGTCATATGAAATGTATGACTAATCCGAAGTGCTCGGGATCCTACCGTAGTCCCATCCACGGTATGGATGGGAGCGGAGAGAGTGTAGGACCCGCCAAGATGTGGTAAGTCTGCTTGGTAGGGCCCTTCCACGGATGGATGGGTTTGAGGGCACGATCGGCGGGTGGTGCTCGGCAATACCGGTATGTGCTAAGTAAAGAGAAGAGACATTCATGAGCATGCATGATGCATCATATGTATGAAGATTGAGAATGAGATGAAATGAGACATTCATGAGCATGATGCATCATATGGTTGATAAATTGTGAATGAGATGAGATATTCTTGAGCTTGCATATTGAATGATGTGGATAAATTATGTGTGTGATATGTTCTATGATAACGCTTCTTTATGGCCAAAGGACATGTGGTATGTAATATGTTAATCTTGACTTGTCTTATGTTTGAATGCACTCGCTGAGTCGTTGGACTCACTCTTGTTTGTTTAATGTTTTTTTTAGGTACCATGAGACCGGCATATGGGGAAGGGACATAGCTCAGCACTTCTCACGATCACTCGCAACTAGACAATAAGCTCATTTAAGTTCCACCTATGACAGTTGTTTAATATGTTCTACTTCATTACTTTACTGTGTTGATTTCGTTTGAGAACCATCTACCTAGGTTGCGACTGTAGCGTTTGAAGTTTATCTTCGGTTGATGGAAATGATTATGATCTTTGTTTAAGTTGTTGTTATTTTCCTCGTTAAATGTTATTGAATTATGATGAATTGCTTTTATGTCTGTGGAGTGGATGTCCGTATGTTTAGGGGAGATGCTGCCAAAATTTTTGTGAGTTTGGAAATTGGTAGCATTCGGGGCTCAATGTGGAGCCGGTGTGTTCAGATTGGTATCGAGCGGGTTCAGTCCGTGGTGCTTGAACTTAGTGAAATCCGTAGGGTCAACTAAAATTGTGATTTGGGGTAACCTAGAAACATGGCTTAGGTTCATACTTAAAATTTTGCTATAGGATAGCAATAATAAAATTTGATATAGAATGGTAACTAATTTAAAACTTGACACACTCTGTTGCACAGTAGGAGAGGGTATGGATATCGTTGCTTTACACTTAAATGTTGTACTTAAGCTTTGATGTTGATTCCTACATTTGATAATATACATTGCTATGTTATGAAAGGAATGAATTGAGTTGTTCTTGTCATTGTGATTAAGTGAGGTTGTGGTACCGAAGGGTTTCGTTCACTTTTTTGTTGTGGTCTGGCCATGGTAGAGGCCGTGGTGGTTGGTTAAAGCCACAATCGGAAGTTGGGAGTCTCTTATTGGTTTGAGTCGTCGCCTTTTTGCGATAAAGTTTAGAGAGTGGATGGAAGTTGTGGTTTCTTTTGGCTCCATTGGTTGGAGTCAAATAGCAAGGTTTAGTGTTGAATCTTTCGGATTTCTTTTACTGTTCTGACGATCGGTTTTGGTTGGCTTTCTTGGTCTTAGTTGGTTAAAATCGAAGGAAAAGTGTTTGGTATGGGATTTTCGTTGATTGTTCCTCAGCGATTCTTGGTTTTGCCTTCTTTGGTTGAAGACAAGGAAGAAGAGTTTAGTGTTGCGCCTCTTTTGTTCGCCATTTCGGCTTTGACGCCCGGTTTTGTTGGTTGCCTTCGGAGAAAGTTATCAACTTATTCCTATGTTTGTCCTTCTCCTAGGATAAGCAAGAGTTATTGTTGTGTTGTGCCAGACCTGGTTGTGAGGGCTGGGGTTCCGTGTTTTGTAGGAGTAAGGGGTATTTGATCTCGTCGTTTTACTTGCTTGGGAAGCCATCTTTGAAAAATAAACACTCTTCTTTCGGGGAAGTTTGGAGTTTGGTGTTTAATTGGAAGAGCTTTTGCTGCCAGAGTCTGGGAATGGGGAGTTGAGCTCTCTTGCAAATTCTGTTGGGTTTTGTTTTTCTTTCTTTTCTGGAAAAGAGAAGCTGATTATCGGTGCTCGTTCCTGTTCAAGAGCTGAGGTTATCTTTAAAGATTGGGGTTGTATCCTGTTTGTCAAGGGTAGGTGACCCGTGAGGGTTGTGTAGAAATATTATGTCTGTGTTGTGTAGTTAGATCATTGAAATAAACTACCAATTTGGTTTGAGCGAGGTTGATGGTTGTTTGAAGACAACATAAAAGTATTATGTTAATAAAGGAGAATTAGAGGAAATGATAATTGACCTAAAGTGAAGGTTGATTAGTATTGTACGCCAAGTGTTGCGAGTCATGGGAGTAATTGGAAATTCGAGATTTTGTAAGAATTGATCCCGCTTGAGAGGATCTAGAATTTTCTGCTTGGCGAATTATTGATCGCAGAGTGGTGATGTAAAGCACCGTAGTATGATGGTGCAGAGGCATAATGAATGTTGCCTTTTGTTGCTTAGGGGTCAATTAAATTGTAAACTGACCAAAATGACTTAATTGGTGTGAAATCAAAGAATGGGAGTATGCGGAGAGACTGTACGAAAGGTTGAGTTTGTCCTTGACACATGCTTGTCTATGGTCCATGATTGAAATATGACCAGTGGAGTTTGCGTTGAGCGAGTAGAAGTGTTTATTGATGGAGCGAGCTAGGGGTTAGTGAATTGGTGATTTAAGGATTGTATGAAAAGTAAGTGTCGAAGAGGACTCCTAGACAGCTAGGAGGTCGCCTACGAGCCACCGGAGTTTTGTATGGTTGGCCGTGGGAAGTTTGTGAAGGCCAGTTCCGCCTCCGTAAGGGAAGGAATCAAAGGAGTGAAGACCGCGAGTGCATTTGTGCAACACCGGAAGAAGAGGGTTGAAAGAGACCCGGCTCAAGTGTGACCAAGCCTCAACCGTGAGTGCATTTGTGCAACACCGGAGGAAGAGGGTTGAAAGAGACCCGCTTAAGTAAGACCGAGCCGCCTCAATGGAGCGAGGATCCTCAAGGATCCGAACTCGGTGAAAAATCATTCTCTACTTCCTTACTTTTATTCTTGCTAGAGCATTTGATTTTGAATCTTGAAATTGCCCGATCTACTTTTCTACTGTGTTTGGCTCTAGATATATACTTGTTCCAGGTTCCTGGTAGTGCTTAGAATCTTTGTGTTCAAGTAGTTTGATTAAAAGTTGAAGAGATTACAAATTTCATCTCGAGGTGCCCAACCCGGAGTATCCGCACAATTACCCCAGATAGTCCAGAAATACCGGAGTATCCAGATCAAAGGTCGGATAGTCCGGGCTGACCCCCTCAGGATTGTTTTATTCCGCTGTGATTTAGTTTTAAATTTATTATTCACCTATTCACCCCCCTCTAAGCGACATCCCCTGTCCTTTCATTTCGACATGACTTTTGCTATATTTTAGACAATTGCAAGTTGTAAAGTAGGCATTTACAGTAATATGTTAACAAATAATCTTTCATTTCAATACTACTCATGTATCAATCTAACAAGTGCAAAAATAGGTATTCACATAATGGCATACCAGTACCATTCACATATCAATACCATTTACATTTCAATACCTTACAGAAATTGCTTGTGTTAATAATTTGTAAAAAATTGCTTGTGTCAAATTGCATGTTATACAAGAAAATAAGTACAAAATATAACTAGTGTTACAGAGTACAACTTTCATACTAAAGTTTTGGTAGTTCAAGCATGCATGCAATGAAAAGTAAGTTTTCAATATTGGGTAACATTAACATGTTAAAATATACCATTGCAAGATAATTTCTGTACATACAAATATCGCTACTTGAACAAATAGTACATTTTCGAGTGTTATCCATTGCTACTAAATATACTTCAACAAATATTGCATCTAAATATAATTGAACAAATATTGCTACTTGACATACTTCAACAAATATTGCTACTTGACATACTTGAGCAAATATTACTACTAAATATAATTGAACATATATTGTTACTAAAATATGTTTAAGCAAATATTGCCACCTGACATAATTGAATAAATGTTGGTACTAAATATAATTGAACAAATATTGTTACTAAAATGTGTTGAAGTAAATATTGCTACTTAACATATTTGAACAAATATTGCTACTAAAAATACTTCTAATTTCTTTTTTTTTGCTTTTTCTAATTTCTAGATTTTGAATGGCTCAAAAACATCTCCAAACTTCACTTTTTTTAAAAATATTCACACTAGATGTCATAAAGCAATTAATATTAATTTTAGGGAATTTTTGGATAAGTTTTTCCAAATTTTTTGAGTTTGAATTTGAACTGCACCAGTAAATCGAGTAGTTTTGTTTCCAAACTGGAGCGGTACGGTCGAAACCCACGGTTTTTGACCGGTTTAGCGCGATTTTGTTAACCCTGGGTGGAATACACAAAGTGGGAGGAACCGGAGGGTGGAGGGAAGACCTACAGGGGTGTTGTGTCCTGTGTGGAAGAGCTGTCTCGAACTACTTCATGTAAAGTTTAATAGACAATAGATTTAAAACTATCTAGATTGGTTATACAAAATAGTATTATTGGATTTTGTTATTAAAAGTATTTTAATAATATTATAATTTTATTATTATATCTTAGTGTAAAGTTATAAAAAGTAGTGTCGGGCCCCGAATTTGCAAATCCAGGACCTCTCGTGTATTGACACTAGTCCAGGATCACGCTAGTGCACACGATCTCAACATTGGTACATATCACAGTCATAACCAACGAAATAATAAGTACTTTGATTAAATACTCAAACTAGTTGATCGACCTTATGGTCAAGTTACAAAGATCGCCTCAAGGGCTAAGACTTATTAAAATATTCAAATGCAATGAAATAAAATAAACTCGTGGCGCCAACCAATTTGCCACAGAATCGATTGGGCTCGCTCCTAGTTTGTCGGCTCCTCCGATACTCCTCCTCCCGAGGGGTTTGCTTCTTCTTCAAGCTGAAGTTGTGTTGTTGTGGGGTGAGTACTTTGAGCACTCGAGAAGTCATGCATGAATGCAATTCTAATATTCTACATGCATGGCTTAGTACAAAGGATAGGCTATGGTTCATGAGCGATCTGACATTTAAGAATAACGGTAATAATTTGCAAAGCGAAAAAAGCAATAATAAGAATAGTAGCTTTCACAAACATTTTAATCACAATCATATTTCCATCCTATGTCAAGTTCCTCATTACCAACCCAAGCATTTTTCCATCAACAATTCATTTTTATGAAAATCTAACCCTTGACCGTAATCACCGAGCAATGCTCAATACCGTGAGCACGGCTATTCGAATAGGTTGTACACTCTGCAGAGATTATACACTTTACCCACAAGATACAGTCAGATACCACCAAGGCAAATAACCGTAACGAAGCCTTTCCAAAGTTCCATCTAAACCCAAGATCTTGCGCTAAGGTTTCAACTGGAGGGATGGTTACCATACCAGGCCCCCTCTTGCGCCATGTGAGTTCTCATTCCGCTTCTCGGCCTCACACCACCACGACAAGTACCAAAGAATAGATTTCCCGTTTACTCAACTAAGCCCGTCCCATTACGGAGCTTGTGGTCAGTATGAGAGACTCGGTTCAAATGCTCGCAAGGTTAAGTCCTTAGTTGGCCGAGGCAAGACTAACCAAGTGTAACTCAAATATCCATGTCCAATAAAAACCAAATCGACCTTGATTGCCACTCTTGGCCCACGTAAACAATCTTGCCATTTGCCCCGTCTAAATCATTTTCCCACCGGTTCTTTACCATTGCACCACGTGCCATCATCAACTCAATAACACATGTCTCATTCACAAAGCGTGTTCCATATCTCATTAAGTCATTATTTACTTTGGTGTTCCAAAATCATGAATTGTCCTCGTGGTAGGGCTAAGCACACTACTTGGTCTACTCAACCCATGTTGGCAAATTATTAATGTCCAACTATTAATTCATAACCTAGGGTGACAAAGGATTCATGGCCTACAATTATATATGACAAGGTGGCATACTGACAACTAGGCATTTAACTAATCCCAAACTTATTCAAAGTCATTTCTATCAAATTAGCATGCAATAGTTTAAATCAAAATAATTTGCTCTAATAGGTTCAACATGATCAAACACAACTTGCCTTCAAAAAGTGCTGGTTACGGTTCTGAACTTGCTCTCGGTCGAACCTCTCCTCGAAACCTTCGGGCACTTCAACGTCTACGGCATAGCGTAAACATAAACAATAAAATAAATAAACAGTAGGCAAACAGTGCTCAAAAATTCAAATAAAATTCATAAACAGAAAGATCACAATTTTACAAATTTATAGAAATTGGAATCACTCAAATTGGAGTTAAAAGCGCAAAAGTTATAAGCATTTGAAGTTTCAAAATATATTTAAAATCAATATTCCGAATTAAATAAATATTTTCTTTTTCGGAAAATTAATTATTGCGTCATCGTGACACGTGTCGCCACCGAGAGTGACACGTGGCCTTTGCCGACGTCACCGACCGGCTCCCGTGATGACGTCAAGATGACATCATCGTGGCGTCGGCGACGACTTCGGCTATCTCTCGACAAGTGGGTCCCACCGTGGCGTCAAGCCAGCGTCGTGGTGGCGTCACACGCTGCGGGCGTCTTGGTGACGAGTGGGCCCGTCTTGTCGGCGTCTCGTGTGAACGATTGCTCGGTGTGGTCGACATGTGGGTCGCGTCGTCGGTGACACGCGTGCACGATCGCTTCGTCGCGGCGACCGACATGCGGGCCCGCCTTGTCGGCGTCTCATGCCTGATGAGGCGCGACGTGGCACTACTACCGCCTTAGATCTACATCTAACGGCGGAGGTTAGAAGATGGGGTTTCTTGTTTATGGGGCGGCGTGGCGGAATCCGGTCGTTGATTGGAGATCGGACGGTATGGAAGCTCGACTTCGGCGGCGATGGCGCGGCTTCGCTTCACCGGAGACGAAGACGGCGACGTCGCGGCGCTGGCGTTCCGTGGTCCTCCGGCGGACGTCGCGGTGATGCTCCGACGCAGCGCGACGAGGTAAGTTCGGGGTGGCTCGGCGGCGGCGGAGGACGGCCGGTGGCGGCGAGTGGCGCAAGGAACTTCGGCGGAAGGCTTCGAACCGGCGAGCTCGTCGGCGGCGGCGCGTCTCGGGTGGCGTGAGCTAGGGCAAAAGTGCGGCGCGTCTAGGGCTTCACGAGGCGTGTGGCGCGCGTTAAATAGTGCCCTCGGCGTCAGCGGAAACGCTGGAAACCGAGGCCCACTTACGGCGGCGGCGAGTCCGGCGATTCGGAGAGACGGCGTGGCGCAACGTGGACCGTCGGATGGAAATCGAGCGCCACGCGCTTAGGTTTTTTCCGAGCTGGGCCGCATAGACTCGCCCAATACTGTTCATCCGGATTTTAACTCTTTCCGATTAAAAATAATCCCGAAAATAAAATGATTTATTTGGGGCATTAAAAATATCGAAAAATTCGGAAAAATTCTCATAAATATTTTAAGACATTTGTGACTCAAATAAAATATTTTCAGCAAAACTTTATTTTAACTTTTCCATTATTTAATTAATTTGATAAATGGTTTAATTCAAAATAAATTCAAATAATTCCAATAAATCCAAATAAATCCAAATAAATTCCAGAAATTCCCAAAAATTCAAAATACCATTTAAATGCAAGAAAAGCAAAAATTGGGGTGTTACAAGTAGCGATCAAATTCGCATCTCAAAGAACAAAAAATCAAAAACTTCAAATAAAAAAAGAACAAAGGGAGCATGAGGGAGTAAGTTGCAATATTACTATTCTTCATTCGGTGCATTGCTAGTTGCTACGACTCCCGTTCTAGGGTACTTGTTTTCTCTCTTTTGGGGCTAGTAGACATGTACGACCTTTTTGCAAAGTAGAAATTTATATGAAGTTCGGATGATTTTTATAGGAAGTAATGTAATTTTCACAGAATTTTTGTAGAATTTTCATATTCCAAATTTGGTTGTAGCATTGACATGTCTAGGAAGAGATAAATATCACTATGTAATGCAAATGCATAAGAAGGATTATAGATAAATTTGATTTGTCTCATAAATAATCTGAAAGCATATCAACATTCTCTAAATTTTGTCAAATATGCCATTAACTATGTTGGGTAGCTGGTACATGGTGGAGCGCTGCTACCACTACAACACCAGTCGCTTCTAAATAATGGAATCAAAAGTTTTTTAATAGTAAATAAAACATTTTTAATTTTTAAGAGGCTTTAGTTAGATACCTAACTCTATTACATCTCACAGTTGCATTTTTTCTAGAAAGACCTCAGATCATGAATCATGTACTGCATTCTACATGAATATCGAAAATCTATGAAATGTACCGCTCCGATAGAAATTGTTGAGATATAATTGGACTCTTGATCTTAGTTGTTGCGATATGATTAGACTTTATCTTTTTGTGGATGAATCCGAATCTATCTCTAACGTATTTTTCACTGTAAAAATGGTATTTAATTGTACAAGAGAATCAATCTGATAAAGAGAAGACAGTTTTGCCTCCCTATATCATGTGCGTGCTTCGTGACTATTTTGACTATTTGATTGGTGCACTGTGATTGATCTATGGCAGTCATCAATCATCATCATTTCATGAAAGATGTTGAGAAGTGTGATGTAGGTTATGAATCTCCATCAATTATTAAATACCTAGAGCTTACGATAGGGGATTTGTATACGGCTCAGTACGCTGATTGTATTTTTATGAGGACAATTTCCTAGTATTAGGGAAAGAAAGTACCACACTAAAGAATATGAACTTAAAGTTTGAAGGATAATAAATCTACAACAAATAACTAATAATCTGTCAGATACTTTCACTGATTAAAAAAGTGACAAAGTCTTATATACCTGTAGTAAATGCACCCAAAAAGTGGAAATACTCTAGGAGGGTATTGAATCCACTCTTACCCCTCATGATAAGAAGAGGGGAGGCCTCTGGAGTGCACGAGACTCAATTCTGTGGAGACATCCATAGAAACAGAGTACAAAACAAGTCTAATCACTTCTCAAGGCACTAGAACGTAATCAACTTGATATTGAGAAAATCCTTGAAGTGAGCCATCTTAAAGATGGTAACTGTGGAGTATATGGACCCCGAGTATCTGCATGGCGGGCCGTGAGGACCACCTAAGAGGGGATGGGCCAAGCCGACTACATGAAGATGAGAATTGCCCAGGAGGCAGGTCGCCATGCGCAACAAGGAAGCCTTAAAGATAGCAACCGATCCAGATTAGGTAGGATACAATCGTAATCTAAACCGTTGCCAAACAGATAGGTACATGAGATATAATCCCCACTTTGTATCCGACCAGGACTCTCTTTTGTAACCGCCCTCCTCTGCTATATAAAGGGAGGGACGGGGGAACATAACAAGACAATATCATCAGCAAAATAACTAGCCACATATAATTCCAGAGCATAGGACTAGGGTATTATCTTCTCCGCGAGAGCCTGAACCTGTATAATTCCCGTGTCTTATGTTACCATCGAGTTTGGATCCAGCGCTTAGCCCCGTTTTCATTATTGCCGACAACAAACGTCGACAGTTGGCGCGCCAGGTAGGGGAAGCGTCAAGATCAATCTCGGCAAGCTCGATGGCCTCCATTAATGGAATCGTCATCACCTTCACTCCTGGCCATGTTTTCCGCTTCGGGAGCCTCGGCCTCATCGCTGACAACCTCGACAAGCTCGCACTCTCGGACTCGGACCAGATCCAACCTGGGAGAGACTTCATTAATACTTCAACCGGACTTTCGTCCGGGTCAGGGAGCGCCGCGGCCATCTGCTCATGAGTATTAAGCCAAGGGCTGACTTCCCGATTCGGATACGGTAAGGATTCGATCCAGGACATCTCGGATGCGGTCGTCATAGCGGCTTTTCAGAAAGGAGTTAGCAACGCCAACTTGATTAAGAAAATGTCCCGGAGGCCGCCGACTACGGTAAAAGAGATGTTCGCATTAGCGGACCGCTAGCGCTTGCGCCCCGAGCGCCACCTTCGGCACGGCCACGAGCCACGCTGCGCCTGAAAGTGCCACCGCCGGCATAGCCACGAGCCACGCTGCTCTGGCGCCACCTTTAGCATAGCCACGAGCCTACGCTGCGCCCGAGCGCCACCCGGCTGACAGTCACGAGCTATACTGCGCCCAGCGCCACCTTCGAGGAGGCCACGAGCCTACGCTGCGCCCGGCGCCACCTTCGCCGACGGCCACGAGCTACGCTGCGCCTCAGCGCCACCTTCGGCGAGGCCACGAGCCTACGCTGCGCTTCGAAGCGCCACCTTTTCCGGCGCGGTCACGAGCTACGCCTGCGCCCCGAGCACCACCTTTGGCATGGCTACGAGCCTACGCTTGTGCCCTGGCGCCACCTTTCGCACGGCGAGAGCCTACGCTTGCGTCCGGGCGCCACCTTCAAGACGCCACGAGCCACGCTGCGCCACGCGCCACAAGACGGCCACGAGCCACGCCGCGCTGCGAAGCGCCACCTTTCGCGACGGCCACGAGCCTACGCCTGCGCCCCGAGCGCCATCTACGGCTACGCCATGAGCAAAGACGGCACGATCGTCAGCAACACATGGAGCATAGAGCAGCTAAGTCGCTTTTTACTCAATTATGTCATTATGAATAAAATTATTGGCTTTCTTGGCTTGCTACTTAGTTGATCCACAACTAAGTAGTAAGTCGGGGGCTACACCTAATAGTGTGCGCATGCGCACATCTTTTTCCGAGTTGTGTTTTTCTTCTTTTACTTAACGATTGCAAATGAATCCGAGTGTGTTAATTCCGAGTTGTGAAACTTTGACCCCATGAACGGCGAACTTTAGTCACCCAAAATGCGTGCTTGGGAAAAAGAGCCATGAGCCGACTCCCAACGCTCGGGGGCTAGACTAGTCGGACAGAGTGCTTAAACAAAAAGAGTCAAACCACTCAGATGAATTCAAAATCAATAAGGAAAAGGAGTAAAAAACTCTAAAGCTATATATAAACCAGTCGGATGTCACATCCGAGTGAATTGTTTTTACATTGGCTAAGTTCTGCATATATATGATTTTAGGGCTACTAAATTTGGATGCGACGCGTGTGGGCCAACGCTTCAACAATGACATCAGTAGCTTCGGCGATGGATGAAACGACGCTGAATTTAAAGGGAGCGGCGCTGAATTTCACCTTGAGCGGGAAAAGCGTTTTGACTTCTGCATACTGTTTGGGATACGGTATGCCCCATGATGGGCCACCAATTTGACTGTGCATGACAGGTTGAGTCTGAGCACCACTCGGCTAAAGCCTATTTAAACAATGGTATGCCCCAAGATGAGCCGACTGTTAGTATTCCAATAATTGGGCTGGGTACCACTTGGAAAGTTCAACGCGTGGAGCTCTATTGAGTCCTTCACGATCTCTTTGCCTACAACAGGGCACTTTCATTGGAAAGGAAAACCATCCGAAGTGCATCAAGCTGAAACACTGGCGTGAAGCATGACTCGATTAGGCTACGACCAGAAGGCAAACAACTTCGATCGCAAAGCACTCGGGGACTCTTGTGGAGTATATGGACCCGATATCTGCATGGCGGGCGTGAGGACCACCCAAGAGGGGATGGGCCAAGCCGACTACATGAAGATAGGAATTGCCCAGGAGGCAGGTCGCCATGCGCAACAAGGAAGCCTTAAAGATAGCAACCGATCCAAATTAGGTAGGATACAATCGTAATCTAAACCGTTGCCAAACGGATAGGTACAGGAGATATAATCCCTACTTTGTATCTGACCAGGACTCTCTTTTGTAACTGCCCTCCTCTGCTATATAAAGAGAGGGACGGGGGAACATAACAAGACAATATCATCAGCAAAATAGCTAGCCACATATAATTCGAGCACGGAGTAGGGTATTATCTTCTCATGAGAGCCGAACTCAGATAATTCCGTGTCTTGTGTTACCATCGAGTTTGGATCCAGCGCCTAGCCCCGTTTTCATTATTGCCGACAACAAACGTCGACAGTAACCACATTCCTGATGTGAGATATCCTGAAGATGATAACCTCAGTGAGTATCTGCGCATACAATCTAACGCTGAGAAGTTAAAACACATAGACTCTATTGTTGTGTGAAATCATGAGGAGCTGGAAGAAATTAATGATGAAATTTTTACTAATTGTGGATCTAAGAGAGTTGTATAAAAGAAAGGCTATAATTGTTGATATATGTTTTACCTCAAATTTTATTAAAACTCTTGATCTGGATTCAGAACTAAAGTTAATGGCAGAGTGCTAGAAGTGTTCAGATTGGGTCAAATGCAAAGAGGTAATTGAGGCAGAATTGCGCTCGTTTAACAAAAGGAAAGTATTCAGCATTGTTGACCAAATACCTCTTAAAGTGTTCCTTATAAGATAAAAATATGTTTTCATCTAGAAGATAAATGAAACACAACCAATTGGTGAGATATAAAGCGAGGTTTATAGCATAAGGGTTCTCTCAAAGACCCGACATAGATTACGATGAAACTTACTCTTCTATTATGAGTGGAATAACATTTTGATATTTAATATCAATGGTAGTTAGCTTGAACTTATCAATGCAGTTGATGGATATAGTGGATGCATATTTATATGGGTAATTGGATGCGGATATTTATATGAGAATCCTTGAAGGAGTCAAAATTCGGATCCTAACAAAATTAATCGCAACATATACAACAACAAACTGCAGGGATCGCTATTAATTTGGATTAAAACAGTCGAAAAGAATGCGGTATAACCGATTTGTGAGTTCCTCCGAACGAAAGGATACTCCAATAATGATGATTGTCCATATGTGTTCATAAAGAAGTCTCATAATAGATTATGTATCATCTCAGTCTTTGTTAATAATCTAAATATCATAGGAACCATAGAGGATATAAAGTAAGCAAGTTCTTACTTTATAATTAAGTTTGAGATAAAAGATTTGGGTAAAATCAAATATTGCGTGGGCTTGCAGCTAAGCATTTTCCAAAAAATTGTACACCAGTCTACCTTTACAAGAGTGTATTAGAAAAATTCAATATAAATAAATCACATCCTTTAAAAACCCCATGTTAGTAAGATCCATTGAAGTGGATAAATGTCCATTCAGATCGAGGATGAAAAATGAGAAAGTCTTAGAACCTAAAGTTCCATACTTAAATGCCATTGGAGCACAGGTACATCCAAGGTACTCAAGATCCTATCTTATTGTACTAGAAAGACCAAGACTCGACCATGGTGAGATACACAGATGCTGGCTATTTTTCTGACCCCCACAGTACCAAATCTCATACTAGATTTGTATTTCTCTGTAGTAGTACAACCATTTCTTGGCAGTTTCTTTAAACAAACCTTGGTAGCTATCTCTACCAACCACTCAAAGATTATATCATTTTATGAAGCCTCACGTGAATGTGTTTGGCTAATACATGTGATTAGCCATATCCAAAAATCATGTGACATTAACACCAACGATACCCCCACAATTATATATGACGATAATGCTGCTTATTTTGCACAAATGCAAATAGGTTATGTAAATAGCAATATCACGAAGCATACTACCACTAAAATTTTTTATCCTCACGAACTCTAGAAGAATAGTGAGGTAAAGATCCTACAAACTGAGTAATATAAAAATTTGATAGATTTATTCACAAAGTCTTTGCCAACATTTAGTTTTCAAAGATATGCTCATGGCATTGGAATGAGACGATTTAAAGATATGTAGAGTTCAGGAAGAGTAAATCCTGGACCATAAACCTTAGTATGATCTTGAAGATACTACTATAATCCAGGAGATTCTAAGTTGCACTCTTTTCCCTTAGTGAGTTTTTTCTAAAGTTTTCTCACGTGAAAAATTTTAATAAGGTAACAAGTGTAACACAATATGTGGGTGCAATATACACTTTTATTCTCATTGTGGGTGAATCTGAATCTATCTCTAATGGATTTTCTACCATAAATATAACATTCCATTGTATAAGAGAATCAATCTAATAAAGAGAAGAGAGTTTTGCATTCCTATATCCTATGTGTTGTAACATTCCAAAAAATTTGTGCCATTTAAAATTTTTCCTTCATATTCCAATTTTTGTGAATTTAAAAGTTTTTCAAGTGTAACCAAATCATTTAAGTTAAAATTTGAAGTTGAAATGAGTTCAAATTAATTTATTCAAGTTCCAAATGCTTAAAAGTATTTTTTTTAGAATTTTCTAGATTTTTTCTAATTTATTTGCTATTTATTTCGACCTTATTTGATTTTTTGGCATTTCCCAAAATAAAAATAATTTCTTTCCCTTTTTCCACTCGCACGGCTTTTCTCCTCGGCCTGGCTCCCTTTCACTCCACCTAGCCCACTTCTTCTCAGTTTGCTCCCTTCCCGTGTTGGCCGACCAGGTTCATCGCTCCGTCTCTCGGCCTGCTTGTGTGGCCTGGCCCATTTCACACCTAAGCTGTTGACTATCGGGCCCCATCGATCAATGTCTGGCGCCTCAGTCTTCGCATTGACTTCGTCACCGTGTTGGACCCCTGAAACCACCGTCGTGTTATCCAAGCTAGTTCAAGTCGTATTCGACCCGGAGACCCCAAGGATCTGCGTCTATTTAAGGCCTGCGTCTTTTCCTCTCATTCCCTACAAGCTTTCATCACCCGGAGCGCAAACCCTAGCCGAGTTCTTCTACCACTGTGCCATCAAGCTTTCTCACCGTCGATCTACATCGCCGGTGAGCCTTTGTCATAGCTTTTGGTGCCATTGGATTCCTTGTGTCGCCCACGTCCTTTTGCCCCAAGCCCCAATTCAATTCCGTCATGATTTGCCCTCGGCCGAAGTCTTTTCCTCCTCTTCGACAAGGCTGCACCACCGTCTGGTGGTCGAAGCTCCGTGCTGGCAAGGCCGACGTGTCCTCCGTCGGCACCAAGTGCCATGCCATGTGGACACCAGCACAGATCCGTAGCCAACGTGGCGGCCGTGTCACTTGTGCCGTGTCAGCCGCAATGTGATCGCCACGTCAATGCCCGCCGTGCCATGTTTGCCATAGTCCCCATGTGGCATGCCACATCATTGCCATGTGTCTGCCACATCTGCCCTAGCGATGCGTGTCACCTCCACCTCAACATATCTGCCACGTCACCACACACTTGTGTTGGTGAACTCAGTTCACCATGAGACGAGTCGTTGATGCGTGGGCCCCACATGTCAATCGAATTTTCTTTTTGTTTTTCCTATTTTCAAAAATTCCAAAAATCCCAACCAATCACAGTGTGCCACTTGTCACGCATGTGTATTCTCTCTCTGTTTTCTATTTTTTGGTTTTCTTTATCCGAGCCACTTATGGAGCCTATTCTCCTTCGTTTGAGCTCCAAATCTAGCAATTCAAATTTCTAAATTCAAGCTCTACCTTCTAGTGCCATTTTTATCAATTTTTAATTTGTTTTATTTATTTATGTTTGTTTTCGCATGTAGACGTCGTCGCCAAAGTTTCGCTGAACCAACAAGAGGTAGAACCAGTAGCGATAAGTAAAGACAATTCTTCTTTGACCATGTTGATCCCAAATTTCTAAAATGCTTATGTTGTTTTAAAATTATTGCATGCTTACTTTTATGCAATGTATTTCGACTTCATTTATAGCCTTTAGTTAAATTCTAGAATTGTTATGACTTCCTCGTCATTGATCATGACATACCATTGTTACCCTGTTTCGATATTACGCCATTATGGAAATCATTCAAACCTTGTTTAAACTCATTTGTGAAGTTGCGGCAATAGGTATTGCTATTGTTATTTAAATGAAATAAAATAGAAAAATTGTTTAGACCGGGCCAGATGGAAAGTCAGGTGGGTGCAGGACGTACGAGACTTTGAAAAGTGATTGTTTTGCCCTAGTCAATTAAGGACCAAAGCATTTGTTATTTTGGACCGAGCATTACCGTACAACAAGTCTATATGAGGACGACCTGGCTAATTAATTTGTGCGTCTCGTTATTGCCTTCGGTAGTTGGTGGAATGAGGGTGTCAGATGGAGACAGGTTTCCCCACAAGACGCAAGAGATGGCTTCCAACTGGGTGGATGGAACCCTTTTGACGGTGAAACCTTAGCGGGTGAGATTACTAGCGGGGTTGTACATTGTAAAGGCCTTATTATGATCATTCTAGTCTCACTCTAATTTGCTAGAGTGCATACGGATAGTAAAGGTTGATCGCATCTTGTGGGTAAAACTATACATACTCTGCAGAGTTAAAACTATTTAAGTAGCTGTGTCCACGGTCAAGGGTGAGCAAGGTACGCTCTAACATGATAGAATTTTCTGGTTTTGTTTTAATAGAAATGATGGTTTGGGAAATCGGTGAGTGGATGGAACTCTCGGATTAAGGTTTGGCAGTTGGAGTCAGTCAGGTGGATGGAACTTGTTTTAGTTGTCTTATTAATTTCAATTATTGCAACTACATTTAGTCAATAGATGCTTTGTAAAATTACTAGTTGTATTTAAAGTTAAACATTGCTTTATGCTAAATGAGCCATACTAAGCCTTTAATTGTTTAACCTTACATATAGTTATCATGCAT